>PVJA010008608.1:0-63844 GCA_004027025.1 Myocastor coypus | reverse complement strand
GAGTTATAGGATATTACAGCACAGGTTCTCTTATATCCTGGGTCTTTATTGACCTTGAAGGGCTAGGTCCAAAATATTGGCTATCCTTATAGCCCTTCTTTTTCTCCAATTGTCGGTCTGTTAACTTACATTCTCAACCCTCCAGCAGAAAAGCTTTGTGATACTATTACTCTATAACATAGGTACTGGGCTTATCATCGCTAGCTTTCTGAGTATCAAATATCTTTGACTTAGCGTGTAAATGATATTTTCTGACCATCATTGATATTCTAATAATTTTCCATACAATGTGATATAAGCAGTTACACAATTTTGACACAGATATTTGGAAATTCAAGGAAATACAAAATTGTAGCCTGTGAAGAATATGGTTTTTGGCCCAGTCTCTTATTTTCAGGTACTACTCTTGAGAGAATGACAGTAACTGAGTTTATACCAGGAGCAGTACATATCAAAAAGACAAGAGTGACATGTATTCCAAACATGGTTTTAGCGTTACATTGTGCTATAGTCAATATGCTGAACCTTTTGAAGGTTCTTGAGACCAATATCTGATTCATCCTGTGTACATAAGTGTATGGTTTTGCTGTTGATGTTTTCTGCTTTGTCTGCTTCCAATCACTTCGTTGTTTAATCCATAACACATTCAGCTGTGTTATGCCCTTAAGTTCTTGTTTTCTTATTTAAAGTTCTTATATTAGGGAGACTATACGATATTTACACATATATGTCTGGTTTATTTCACTAATGAGTATATGTTCAATATACATCCATTTATATATGAAGTCTTCAAACTTATCATTCTTTATGGATGAGTAGTATTACATTGTATAAAAATACCACATTTTTTTTTCCTTACAAAACTAGAATTGGAAGTTCCATTCAATCCAGCTATCCCCCTACTGGGAATTTTCCCAGAAGAACTGAAAACTTCATACCATAGTGCTATCTGTGCACCTATGTTTATAGCAGCCCAATTTGTGATAGCCAAATCTTGGAAACAACCAAAATGTCCATCATTTGAAGAATGGTCAAATAAAAGAAATAAATTTTTAAGAGAGATTCAAAAACAATTGCTTTGTCTTAAGTTTTGATAATTTGTGGTTTTCAAGGAATTGATCCATTTCTTCTGAGTTAAAACTTGCAAATGTGTTCATAATACTCCATTATTACCCCACCACTCCTGTGCTGGGTGAGGGTCAAACCCATAAATTCATGTACATCACACAAGTTTTCTATCACTCTGCTATATCCTAGTCTCCTTATTGTTTTAGTGGTTTCATTCTTACCAGATTTGTGTCTTCACTATTTTTTGTCAGTTTTGATGTATTTTCCAAAATATATTTTCATAGAACTAGCATTATATTTCATTCCTCCTTGTTTCCTAAAAATTATTTTTTTCTCTTTCTAGTTTCTTCAGGTAGGTATTTATTTTGCTTAGAAATTGAACCCATGGCCTTTGTACTGAGCTACATTGACAGCTGTCTGTGTATATTTTTTTAAGACAGTGCCTCAATGAGTAGGGGATGGACTTTGCTGACCCCTGCCTCAGCTTCTGTAAGTGCTCTTCCTTCCTTCCTTCCTTCCTTCCTTCCTTCTTTTCTTTTTTTTGGGGGGGAGTACTGGGGTTTGAACTCATGACTTTGCACTTGCCAGGCAGGCACTTGTGCCACAGAGCTATTTCCCAGCCCCATGTCCTTCATTTCTGATGTAAGCATTTAGTGCCATAAGTTTACTTCTTAGAACTACTTTCACTGTGTTGTATATATTTTGTATGCTGTGGGGTACTTTTTAATTTTGTTGTACAATCTCATTTTTTTTT
Organism: Myocastor coypus; assembly: GCA_004027025.1. Classification (NCBI taxonomy): domain Eukaryota; kingdom Metazoa; phylum Chordata; class Mammalia; order Rodentia; family Myocastoridae; genus Myocastor; species Myocastor coypus. The sequence continues at coordinate 62,022 of PVJA010008608.1, read as the reverse complement.
AAGTTTCCTTCTTTTTTAACCCATGATTATTTGGAAACTTATTAGGCATTTCCCTCTTTGTTATCAATTTCTGGTTTTATTCCACTGTGCTTAGGGAACACGTTATATAATTTTAATTTTGATCAATTCATTGGTGTTTATTGTCCAGTACATGGATTAGCTTGATATGTATACCAACTACATGTGAGACATTGGGATCTTTGGTTATTATGTAGAATGTCCTGTGTATGTGACTCAGGTCCTGTTGACTGGCGTTGCTCTTTAGATCTTTGTGCCTTTGCTGAAATTCTCTCTAATAGCTGCAGTATTGCTGCATGTATTCTGAGGCTCACTTTTTTGTTGTAAACAGAATTAGGACCACTATTTTTTCCCAGTGTATTGGTCAATATCCAATATTTCTATTTGCCTCTGAAAACTCCTTTGCTCTGAAGTCTTTGTAGGCATATTCATAAGGTGCTACTAGCTTTAAAACTTAAAGTTTTAATTAAGAAAAGCCTAATTATATTGTATGGTATAGACATTTTTACCTTTCGCTTTTTTATCTGTTTGTTATTGTCTAAGAAAAGCATTTTTTTTTTTTTTTGGTAAGCAGCACTTAAGGGGTGATCAATAAATATAGTGAATATTTAAATATTAAATGTATTACAGTAAAATACATTGCCAGTAGATATTGAAAATACTCTCACTTTAAACATACTTATCTCTCATCTTCCTTGCCAATTTCTGAAGCAACTTTGGATGTCCTCTTTCATGAGTGTCATCTAAAATGTGAATGTTTCTGCCTGGTGTCATCCAATAACAGGGCTGGCTTGTAAAAACATTACAGTGTGGGGAGAGATATAGCTCAGTGGCACAGCACCTGCCTGGAAAGCACGAGGTCGTATGTTTGATTTCTGTTACAAAGCAAAGCAAAGCATAGCAAAGCAAAACAAAACAAAACAAAACAAGACAGTGTGTCTTTATCCACTTAATTCACCATGTTAGGCATGGTGTGACTTTTGGTTTTTCACAAAAGCTAAAATGACCTTGAAAATTATATGTTTCAAATTGGTTCAAGTCACTGAAGCAACTAAAGACGCTCATGCTTGAGCCATGTTTCTTTATACATTCTATTCATTATAATATTTGATTAGAATATCTAGAGAAGTGCATTTAAGTTGACTATTAGCAGGTTAACAAGTAAATGTGCCTTTTCTCTTGTTAGGTTTTCAGATCTCAATCCTGTGTGGTTTTTCTTTCTTTTTTGTTTTCTTGGTTAAGTGACATGTTTTAGGATTCCAGTTTGATGTATTGTTAGTATTAGTGTGCCTTTTAAGTAGTTGCTGTAGTGATTATTCTGGGTTTAACAACATGCATGCATGACTTTTCATAGTTGACTGATATCACCATGTTATCATTTTCAGTAGAGTGTGGAAATCTTACTTCCCCGAAGTTTTATCTTCTTTTAAATATCATTGATTTGTGAAACAAAAAGTATCTTGCCTTTCGTGAAAGTGTCAACATATTTCTAACTCTCATACAAGGCCTGCCTTTCGTCTTTGCTCGTGTGCACACTTCCACTGTTGGTCCATCCTCCCTACATCTCCCAAACTATCGTCTACTTTCTGTTGAAGTGCTTTCTTTGAACCATATGTAAGGGTAAACCTACTAATGTCAAATCATGTAGTTTCTTTTAATCGGAAGATGTTTTCATTTTTATTTACCTTTCATTCCAGAAGGATAATTTTGCTGGGTATAGAATTCTGGATGACAATGTTTTTTCTTTATTTCAGTTGCTTAGCAATGTTATTTACACTTTTTTCAGCTTTAAAATATCTGGTTTTGACAGACTTGTGAAGAGTTCTGCTATGATAACATTACATACACATTTACCCCCTGTCCTCTTTCCTTTCAGGACTCTAATAATATAAATACTTGGTCTTTTGTCCCAGCAGAGATTCCATAGCAAACTCTATTCATTTCTTATGGGTAATGCTGGGTGTTGAACTCAGAGCTTTCTACTTACTAGGCAGGTACATTACCTCTGAGCCACATATCCTGACCTATTCAATTTTAAACATATGTTTTCTCTTAGTTGTTCATACTAGAGGACTTGTATTGCTTTGCCTCAAAATTCATTGATTTGATCCTCTTCATCTCTGATCTACCACTCAGCTTATCAAAGCACATTTTTATATCTATTTTTTTATTCTATAATTTTATCTGGTTTTGAAATAGAACTTATATTTATTTTCTAAGATTTATTTTCTCATTTGTTTCAAGAGAGCTTTAAATTGATTGTTGAAACATTTCTATGTTTATTACTTCAAAATCTTGTAACATAATTCCAGCATCAGATTAATATCATTTTTGGTATGTTTTGTTGTCTTTTCTTTCTCCAAATTGAGATTTCCTTGGGTTTTGGTACTACAGGTGATTCTTAGTTGTGTGCTAGGGATTTTGCCTATCACATTAGGCATCTTGGGGCTTTGTTTAAGGCTTATATTTTAGCTTGAAGTCACTCTATTTAGGTGCACCACACTGTGCTATACTAGTTTTCTGGACTAGGTTTCAATAATGGTTTAATTTTTCAGAGTCCTACTGTGTGGCTTTGCTTTTCTGCTTTTCTAATGCTCCCCAGAGTCTCTCCTGCTGTGGCCTGGGAGATGAAACGGGTCCCTCCACACTGGCCACCGGATGTTCCTCAGTGGGACCCATGTACCTGTACACCAGGCTGCCCAGGTGTTTCTGCCACACACCTTGCCAGAGAGTCTCCTTGACTAGCTGACTGCTGTGGCGAGACAGCGTCCTCTGCTGCTGGGCCTTCCTCCTGTGTGGCCCACAGAACAGGAGCATCTGAGGCTCAGTGGCATGGGTGCTGCGCCCTGTACTGACTTCTGGTGGGTTCCAGTGGGACCCCGCCAATGGCTCACTTGATGTTGTCAGAGAGCTCTGCTTTGTCTGGAGCCAGTGGCACTGATGCACAGGGCAGGCTCTGGAGACTGCCGTTTCCTGCACAGCTGATGGGCACGGGGAGAGAGTAGGAGCAGGCCTCGTTCTGTCAGGGATCCAGCTTCTTCCGCTGCGCTTGGAGAGCATTGAGAAAATCCGGTATGTTAATCTGGGAGAATGAGATTTGAGAGAGAACTCAGGGAGCGATATTGTGTTTGTGATGTCCTTCTAAAGGAATCTTTATTTGAGAATTGGTGACTTGAAATTTAATGACATAACACAGTGATGAACTGCAGCCCAACCCTTAGGAGTAGGTAATGTGGTTTAAAAAAAAATTATGCTTTTAATGGATTCATGGATTTTTCCATTTTTGCAAAATCTGTTTGAATCTTGTTCTACTGCTGGCTTCTTTAGCATCCAGACATTTTTAATCGGGACAGAAACATGTTTGGTCTGGCAGTTTACTTCTCAATTATATTTTTGTTTTAAAAATAGAGGGTCAGGCCTGGGTTTGCAAAAGGGCTTGCTTTACCTGTATTTTCTTGCCAAAGGTTTCCTGACAATATGGCTACTTGAAGAAGACTTATGAGAACTTAGCCCTCCTTTCAATCTGTTTTTCTAATTGCTTTTAAAAGTTGATGATGCGAACCCTCTTTTTCACTCAGGGACAGAAGTGAAGGAAAAGGAAGAGTTTATATTAGACATTGCCCCTGGGTAGATAATGATTTTCTCCTACACTGTGGGATATTTTAATAATAATATTCAGTTACATAAAAGTCTTAAAGAGAATAGGTAAGAGTTTTGATTTTATAATGCAAGGGGCAAATAATTTCTTTCTTAATCTTAAATTATTCAGTTAATCCGATAGCATGATAATCTATAAAAGATCATTCGAAACATTACATTTCCTTTGAATTATCAGACTGACAATTGCCTTAAGTAAATGTTCTTTGTACTTCAATAAGAAGCTGAAACTTTTGGAAAAATATTCCAGGAATATTATGCTTTAATGTATTTATCAAGGAATGCAGCATTTGTCTTATTGATGTGTTTTCTTAACAATAAAAAAAAAAAAACTGGGAAATTTTCACCTGTGGAACTATTATTATATTTTTATATTATTAAAACATTCAGAACCCTCAGCAGGCTGAGGCAGGAGGATTGTTGCATGCTAAAGACCAGCTTGGCATACAAAGTGAGCTCCAGGCCAGCCTGAGCTGCATAGCTAGACCCTGTCTCAAAATGACCAAAAATCAAACCAAACCAAACCAAACCAAACCAAACCAAACCAAACCAAACCACAACAAAAAATACCCATTTAGAATGAGGTATTTCTTGAAAAGCTAATGGTAGAACTATATTACTAGTCTAGGCAACTTTACATTTTTTCTTTTTATGTATTTAAGTACAAGTTCTACGGAATCTCCCTACATAGACTGGACTCATAATGCCCTTCTTGTTTTAAGTCTTCCAAGAGCTGGGATTGTAGGCATGCCACTACCTTCTCCTCCTTCTCCTTCTCCTTCTCCTTCTCCTTCTCCTTCTCCTTCTCCTTCTCCTTCTCCTTCTCCTTCTCCTTCTCCTTCTCCTTCTCCTTCTCCTTCTCCTTCTCCTTCTCCTTCTCCTTCTCCTTCTCCTTCTTCTTCTTCTTTCTTCATGGAACCAGGGTTTGAACTCAGGACTTTGCACTTGCCAAGCAGGCACTTATGCCCCTGAGCTATCTTGCCGGCCACTATGTTTTGCCTACTACAAATGGAAGCCATTGATTGCGTAGTGAAAGCAAGGCATTGGACCGGCATCTTGGGCACTGCCTGTCCTGACGGCGCTTGCCTATGATGACCAATGCTTCAAATATTCAGTATAGGTGAGAAACTGAGGCTGTGGCTAGGGACTATAAGCAGATCAGTCAGGTCAGACTAAAGGACACCCAAAAGGATTTTTATTTATTTATTTATTTTTTGTCTTTTTGAGACAGGGCTTCATTAGGCAGTTCAAGATGGCCTTGAACTCACTCTGTAGCCCAGACTTGTCCTTGAAATCACAGCACTCTTCTGCCTCAGCCTTCCGAGTGCTGGATGACAGGTAGGTGTCCACCTTCATACCTGACTCACTCAGCAGAATTCAGAAACAGAGGGGAGAGATGAGTGATACCATCTTAGGTCTGTCCATTGATTAAGGCTCGGGGAAGGCAGAGGACATCAAGTAGCCACTTGGGTATATTTTTGTTAAAAGAAAAACATTGACAAAAGCTGAGCACAAGATTCCTACATAGATAGAAATTAATGCCTGAAGATTTTATTTGTTAATTAATGAGGGACTAAGCAGATGGTAACAATGGTCCAAAGACCAGGGATTAAAATTCTACATAGGTAGCAATCACCTTGAAAATAACTAGGCAGAGTCACTAGCCCATCTGGGACCCCCTCCCCCACAGGAAGAGCCCCTGCTCTGTATTCACGTCTACTTGCTGCATGACTCACTTCCCTATTTGATCCCCATTTCATCAATTTTCCCTCAATAGTTGTCCTTGTAATCCTATTGGTCCACCATAGTTTTGTCCCACCTCATGCCCACCCAGAGTCCCCATGTTTTTCATCTTAGACCTGCAGCTCCTTGTGGCTTTGCTCTGTTAAAATCCCTACAAAAGCCAGCAGTGCACTCAGATCCCCTATGTCCCTCTCCCAGACAGAAGCTTTCTTTCCCTCAATAAATAAATTATGCTCTAAAAAAATAGTCTAAAGGAAAGTAACATTCCAAATTTATTTGGCGTGAATGACGTAAATGAAGTAAATGTAAATGGAGCCATGGCTGACATTATTTTTTCTTTGAATGCTAGGAATGGAGGCCCTGAGCTGATTTTTTTCCCCTTCAGGAACAGTGAAGTCAGTTGAAATCCTTCAGCACAAGACGAGTGTGTATCTATCCCTTGCTTGCAGTTTACAGAGGTGTAAAATAGCTCGATGACAAGAAACGCAGTACAACCAGACCACACAGAGGAGTGTGTGATACACACAACGCACCGTTTTTCATGCAAGCATAGCACTTTTTTTCTGTCCTGGCTGTTGGTTCACTTTTATTCCTTGCCTCCCTCCAACCGAGCGAGTTAAATCTGGGGAGTAGGGCCCAGCAGGATGGCTCAGTGGTCTAAAGCACCTGCTTAGGAAAGATTAGGCGGTTACAGGGACCGTGGTTCGATCCCCGGCACCACATGCTGCTCCAGCCCCGCCCTCAGGGCAGACTGAGCCGGCCATAAAAATAAATAAATAAACAAAAGTTCTGAAACAAGAAAAAAAAAATAAAATAAAAAATTCTTTAAAAAAGTATTAAAAAAGTAAGTCTGGGGAGTAGGGGGCAGAATTCACAGGCGTGAAATCCTTCAGCTCACTGGGTATAAAACAATAGCACAATCCAGTTTCCAATTCATTTGATGAAAGGGAAGTTTGAGTCATAAAGGGAGTGGGGGCTGCATTATTAGAATGCCATTTTAGGTCTCCTCCAGCCATGAACTGAGACTAAAATGTCACTTTTGAGGCCAGGGAACTACCGAATGCTGCAATTAGAAAAGGACCAACAAGCCAGAAAATACCCAAGTTTCCTAACAGTGGGAGTTTAGATAACACACAGTAGTCACAATTCCACTTTTTGCTTTAGGAAAAGTGTTTGCTGTAGTATCCTTTTATATAGATCCCCAGTGAACCTTTAAATAGACCCTATGCAGACCCTGTCCCGCTTAAACCTGTGGTCTGTTGGTCTTGGGGGGCTGACAACACAACCTGGAGAGGGTTCTTCAAGAGTGAAGGGCAGGAGTACAGAATTTGAGCTTTTATTTCATTGTGCTAACACGGGATGCTTCAGGACCCAGTGGAGGGCTTCAGGGTAAACTCAAGTACAAGGGGTTTCAAACTTCCCCAAGAACTCACCTTGGCTCAGCTTCTGGGAATATGGAAAATAGAAGCAATGTCTGACAAACTCGTTTTGCATTGTGGCACAAAAGAATATGGTTACCTTTGGAATGAAGCAGGGGGACTTCAAGGTGTTTTCAGTGGTGCATGAGGACAGGTAGCAAATGAAAGGCTCTAGTTGGCTGGCTGAGGAGAAACTTTAAGCCCCACCTCCCTGTACCTGGTGGTGTGCTGAGGCTGAGTGTGCGAGGGACCTGTGTGGGCCTCACTTTCTCCAAGAGGAGTCTGGTTAGGCAGCCTGACTGCTGCGAGCCTCATCACCATACCTCACACATCGTAGTTCCCCTTCTATTAAATGGGTCTAATGATAGTTGCCTTACAGAGCTGTGAAAATAATGGGATGTATGCCGCACAGAGGCCCGTGCCCCTCATTCAATGGTGGTGCTGACTCAGGCCACCCATAGGGTTCTTTACCCAGTGTGGTCCTGCCTGACTCATGCCAAGCTCGTGCCCAGTTGAGCTCAGTGGACTGAGCAGAATGGAAGGCAGCCTGGCCTAAGGCTTTGAGTGCATAAGGACACAGGATTGAATATTGGCTTTGCCCCTGTGACCTACACATGGGCAATTAGCAAGATCACCATAAGTGTGTTATTCCTGAAGTGGGGGTTGTTGCGGTAGGGTTTACAAGGAAAAAATACTTAATGCAGTACACATAAATTATAGGATTATTTTACTCACCCAAAGAACCAAATACAAAATAACATAGGAGATCTGTCCACATGCTAGAGACCCAAAGAATCCAGCTGAAGGCTTTGATGCCCTGGCAATGCTCTACACAAGTCCAGCCGAAGACCTAGAGCCCATGCCAACGTCCCTCAGGACTCCAGGTAGAGGCCTAGGGTCCCTGACAAGATTTCATGCACGTCTGTATCAAGGATCTGCACGGGGGAGGCCCAAGAGTCAGTGGTGGAAGCTCAAAAGCCTGTGCCATTGGGATGAAGGATCTGTGCTAGCAGCTGAGGGATCTGTGCTGGAACCAGGAGGCGACCCTCAAGGGAAGGAACAGAGCTCTGCAAAGAGAATCATAGCCATCCTGGGTGACACTGAGGGCCTGAGCTCCTCTGGCAGTGAGAACAGCTGAGCTCGTCTCAGGAAACAGCGCGAGAACTCCTCTAGGAGAATCCGCAGCGCATCATCTTCCCTCCAGTTCTCTGGGTTGCTGGCAACAGTCTTCAAGGGGGGTGCTCCACAACGCACCTTTAGTCAATTTGATAAGCAGACTGTTATGGTTTGTGTTCAGTTGTCCCCCCAAAGCCTCCTGCAATCATGGGACGGGGACTTCTAGAGTCTGAGACTTGACTCATCATCCACTGGGATTGTGCGTTTTTTTAGCACTGATGGGATTATGGGGCTGAGTACTTCTGGGATTATGGGTGTGGCCTAAGGCGGATAGGCTGAGGCGGAGAACCTGAATGTGATATAACAAAGACAGAGAGATAGACTGAGGCTGTTGCTCCACTGCTGTGATTGGTTGTTTGCCTCTGTCACCATTGTTGCTGTTCTGTCACCATGAACTGCTGCTCTCTGCCCTGTGCCTGCCACTTAGCCTTGGATCCAGGCGAGTACGGACTGAAGCCCCCCAGTAACCATGAGCTAAATAAACCTTTCCTTCCTTCATTTTGGGTGTCAGGTATTTGTCTCAGCAATGATAGAAGAGTAATTAAGACAAAGACACATTTCTTTAAATTATAGTCTCCAGTGGCAGATTTGTGAAAAGGTAGCATGTTATCTATTCAACTTTACATTAATATAACCATTGCATGTATTCAATTCTTATTGTACTCATTTCTATACCAGTATTCAAAGGGTGTTCAAAATTCAAAGTTAAAACCATGACTAATTAATCTGTTTACAAACATATCTAAAAACCATTGATATAATACTGAAAGCGTTATTACAAACACAGCCCATGCTTCCCATTAATTTTTAACAAGATGCAGCATTAGTGCAGATTTTGAACTTCTACCACTGACTTTTGAACCTTCTCAGTGCAGGTCCTGATACAGATTTACATCTAGTCCACTATATGGACTATAGGCCTCCAGCTGGACTCTTTCAGGGCACTGCTGTGGGGTCCGGGCCCTCAGCTGGATTCTTTGGGTCCCTAGTGTGTGGACAGATCTTCTATTTGTTTTTTTGGTGACTATTACAAATGATGTGTCCTGTACTAAATCTATTCCCTTGCAAACCTTGACTACAACAGAGATGATTTTGTCCCACTACAGGAATTCAGTATGTACTTAGTAAATCTTTTATAAGAACTCAAATGAGGTTGTGGAGTTAGGGCTCCTGGTACATGATGCTTAATAAATGATGTCATGTCATTAGAATGTTACTGATGTTGACCCCTGTCACCATTCCTTGCTTCTTGTTTCTTGTGGCACGTGGCCAGCTAGCTGTGGGGATGGAATATGAAAGATCCTTTTGCTTGTGTGTGTGGCCTTCCTAGACCTGTGGCTGGGGAGGCAGCGTGTCCTCCTTTCTCTGCCCTGTGCTCTCTTTCCTCCTCCAGGTCTTTGGTGGGTTATTAGGGCCCAGGGCCAGATATGTTACTGCCTCCCAGGTCTGTTTGTGACTGTTTACTGTCCCATGCCTGACCAAAACCCTGTAAGCATTGTTTGAAGTCTTCAAGTAAGAGCAAGTCATCAGCTTTTTCCAAATCTCACTTTCCCTTATGGAAACGATGAAAATGTGTAGCTCATACACGTTATAGTCTTCAGGAGGAGACTAACTCTGAGTATAGGAAGAACAAGAGCTTAGTAACAGCTTCCCCACGGAATGCTCTCTATGTCTCAGGATGAATATGCTGAAGTGTGTTGTCATAGTCCACTGCCCACGAAGGTATCGCCTCTTGGCCCAGAATGCTTGGATTCTCTCCTAGGACCTGGCTTAGACACACAAAGACAACATGAGAGAAAATAGCTCTCCGCAAAGGCTTTACCCCTGCTTCTCTGGGGGGGGGGGTGACCCCGAGCAACCCAGATGGACGCCCACACTTGATTTCCCTCAGTACTCCAGTGGCTCCACGGAGTCAAAGCCGAAGCGGAAACCCTTTCCCACTCACGCTGTCATGTAATGCTCTGCCGGAAAGCCCAGCTCTGCTGTGAGAAATGCGCAGGCTGAGCAGTTCAATTCGACCCCGGGCTCTCCAGGGACAGGAGTGGAACTTTTATCTCCAGACTCTACTTTGCCTTTGTGTGCTAGCAGAGAGCTGAGAGCCCAGGAGGAGGAGATGAATTTTCCTCAGGCCTCTGATGGCTAAGGTGCTGTACATTTTGTTCGCAAAGCTACATTCAGTCCAGGGAAGAAGTTGAAATTGAAGAGAAAGCAGGTGCTGCGGACTTAAATGATGGCTACGAGTGTGAGTTGTCTTTTACAGTCAAGATTCCTCCCCACACGTGGGACTTGCTTGGCTATGATTTCTCTGTTTGGAGGCGACTGCCTTTGTGAAACCCCACTGCCTGGGGGTCAGTGGTCCTTGGCCTAAATACAGGCTCTGTGACGCTCCAACATGTGATCAGGAATAATGGAGTTCACCCTCTGGGTGCTCCGTGACATGAGTTGTCAAGAAAGAGGCCACGGTAGGCCTCCATCAGGTGAGGATTAAGAGAGAAAATCCCTGAAGGTGCTCAGTTTTCTTTCTTCTTTCCTGTCCTGACTTGTCCTGTCCTGTCCTGTCCTTTTCTTCCTTCCTTCCTTCCTTCCTTCCTTCCTTCCTTCCTTCCTTCCTTCCCTTCTTTCTTTCTTTCTTTCTTTCTTTCTTTCTTTCTTTCTTTCTTTCTTTCTTTCTTTCTTTCTTTCTTTCTTCTTTCTCTCCTCTCTCACCCTCTTTTTCCTTCCTTTTATCCTTTCTTTTTACTTGCCAATCCTCCTGTTGAATATTATTTTTCTACGATGGTATTTTTGAATTGCTATTTCAAAGTAATAATTATTTATTTGTATTTTAGGGCAGGGTCTACAGGGTGTTCAGGGTCTCACTACTAGATCAGATTCATAGTGGTCCACCTATTTACAGCCTCCCAAGAACTGGGATTACAGGGGTGTGCCACCACGCCCCAGTCTCAATTGCTGTCCCTAGTCTCAAGTTGCTGTCTCAGAGGGCCCTGGGACATGGCAGGTGGGGGGTGGGGTCAAAATCCCTGCCCTTGTGCCTGCTTGCAGCCATTTTAATCCACTACGCTATTTCGCCCGCCCAGTACTTTCATTTTCGATTGTGTTGTCAGCTATGGTAGTTTCTTGAGAGCCTTTGCCCCACACTCTACCTATACACGTTAACGTGGATCTGACATAATTTATTCTAGTTTGGCCTTGAGCTGATTCTCTGCTGCCATGAACTTAATTTTGCTTTTCCATGAACCTCCTGCCTAGTAAATGGTTCAACAGCTCACTAGAGCAACTTCCTGATGGAAGCATCAAATCCTCCATGCAAGACATCAACGGACATCCTGTCCTCCAGGATGCAATGGGACCCCCTCCCTCCAAGTCCTTGCCTTCTGTCTCCTTCTGTCCTTGGCGGTGCTGGTGTCTTGTTTGCTACTTCAGCTTAACTGAGCCCTGCATTAAGTCTAGCTTTCCCTCTGTCCTCGCCTTCCTTTTCTCACCTGAGCCCCTGACAAACCCTCCCTTGGTGGCATTGCTCCCCCCTTCACTGGACAGTGAACTCAGCTTTGTGGCCATGGTTGGTGTCAGTGATGTTCAGGGAGATGGACTTCCATGGATTTCGAGTTCAAGGTTGATCTCACAACCAGACACATATTTGATTGAGAAACAGAGCCTTCTTTGGAACCTGCAGTGTCTCCCACTGGGCTGGGACTCCTAATCATGGCTTTGGGGTGAATAGGTCCATAAGGAAAAACAATGTCTCTTAATGAGCTCTTGGGTGTGGGGTTTTTCTCCTAGGAATATGGATGGTTTTTAGATATCTGATGACTGGTTGAGTAGAATTGAGAAATGTTTGTCCTTGATGGAATGAACCTGGTCGTCGTTGTTATTTGATAAAATGAAGGGCCATGCAAATGCTTGGCGGGTGCTATACCACCGAGCTATACCCCCAGACTCATTGACAATGCTTCTTTTTACCTCTGTCCCTGGCATCTTTATTGCTCCCTATAAGAAGGACCTTGACATGAGCCTGTTGCTAGAGCCAGCCCTGGTGATTGAGAAGTTCTGAAGTTTTCCTCTAAGCCTGATGTCCTCAGCAAAGAGAAGCATAGGGCATTTGTCAGGTCTGCCAGGGCGCGTTCCTCATGGTGCCTCTTTGTGTCGGGCAGAGGCAGCTTCTGGAGTCATGACCTTTGTAAACACACCCAGTCTTCATGAGCCACAAACCTCATCAGCATTGCAGCTGGATGGCCCATCTGATAGGCTGGGGGTGGGGCCTGAGATGTAGGAGCGATAGTTCTAGACAGAAAAGTGCATGGATTTGTCTAGGTCTAGTATTAAGTCTAGGGTGAACGCCTGCTTCAGACTAACATGTTCATGTTATAATCCTATCTCTTGTGCTAATCTTTCTGAATGGCATCATTTTATAAGTTCAAGGACTTTTGTTATAACCAAGACAGTTTGTTAGAGAGAAGTCTTAAAAGAAACAGGAGCTAAATTTCAAACTTCAATATTCTCTATGAAAAAAAACTTTTTATTGATTTATTTATTTGATACAGGATTTCACTATGCAGCTTGGATTCGGAGTAATCCTTCTGTCTCAGCCTCCCCAGCACTGGGATTACAGGTGTGCACCACCATGACCAGGGTGGGGCTGGCTCAGCATGCAGTTACCAGGGATTGAACCCAGGTCCTCGTGCTTGCCAGGCAGGCTGTCTTCCAGCCCAATACTCTTTATTTTTTAATTAATATGAGGAAGCATCAAGACATCAGAACAAAGCAAGCCAGTTGCCAAAATCTCTTCCTTGATAGATTCCTTTATGGATGCAAAAGAAAATGTAGAACACTTAAAAAAAAAATTGGATCTTCTGTATCCTTGTAAATTTCATCTTGCGCCTAGAAGCTTCCTCCTACATCGACTTCCCGATCTTATGCCGCGTCTCTCTTCATCCCTGCTTTGCTCTCTGATAAATTCCCTTCCCTCCTTATGGACCAGGAACCCCTGAGACTCCTTTGCTTCCAAAAATTACACTTCCTGAGAACAGGAAAGCTCTTCTGTTGAGCTGACTTTGACAGCCAAAGTTGAGACAAAGGTCTTGCACCTTCAGCCAAGTGTCACTGTTAGAGTTTGCAAAGACTTGCTTGACTTGCAGACATTTGTAAAAGGATTTAGAACAACTTGAGAGGTGCCTTATCTGGCGCTTTCTAATAGGTACCAATTGGATTCTTCTTATTCTTCTTATTCTTCTTCTTATTATTAATGTATTTGGTACAGGGTCTACAGGGTCTCACTACATAGATCAGACTTGTAGTGATTTTCCTGTTTTCAGCCTCGCAAGTGCTGGGATTACAGGCGTGCACCACCACAGCCTGTCTCAACACCTCAGTGCCCCCGGGGATGGAACTAGCACAGCATGCCAGAGATCAAACCCTGGCCGCTGCGCTCTGCCTAAACAGGCACTTTAGTCCGCTGAGCTATCTGGTCGGCCTCCAATTGGTTTGTTATTGATAAGGGCTTAAATTGATAAAATATAAGTGTAAACAGGATGGAAATGTCCAAAGATGAATTAAAAAACTTTGAAGTTTATAGTAAATCAGAGGAGCTCAGAAAAGCACTTGACAGTATTGAAAGAGATATTTTGGAGGGTTTCTCCAAAGTCGTCCTTGTAGCAATAGATGGGACTCTTAATCCAGTTTGCAAGCAAGGACAGGGCGGGGTCTGGAGGCCTCTGTGATGGAATCTATGAGGTCACAGGCAACATCTAGGTGGACCTTGAGCCAGAGGAGCTCTGGATCCCTCCTGAACTCTTAGTGAGCTAGAAATGGGGGCGTGGCTCCTAAACACCCACTGCAAAGGGGAGTAACACCACCAGCAGAACTCTGCTACACAGCCTGAAAATTCTTACAGTGGAAAGAAAGCTGAATGCTGTCCAAGCTTCTGGCTTTATGCAATAAGTAGATGCTCCTGGCCCTTCATTCAACACTTGGAAGAGTCCCCCAAGAAAGAGGCTCACAGATGCCTGTACCCCCAAGGAGACCTGCCCCCTTGTGACTATGAAAGCAGAGAACAGGCTCTTACAATGAAGTGAGTGATCAATACAGCACCAAGGGAATTTTCAATAAGCTAATCTAAAGATTAAAAGAGCTCTTTTAGCATAGTGCAACAATGAATGCAAAAAATGTATCAAAAATATGAAATATGTTAAAATCTAGTCAAATTTGCTCATTTTTAATAGACTTGTTCCTTTGGTTTACTCTGAAATGTAACTGAATCTTTCCCTCTGTGTAACCTACAAAGACATTATTTTGCCAGAATACTTCTTTGTGTGTGTTTAATTAGGTTATTCATATATTTACTTTTAGGTATTTTATTATCAAAAAAGTGACCACAGAGGCTTTTTCTGAGGGAAGACTACCACACACGAAGTGGCCCATCATCTTACAATCTTTCTCCTTCTTGACACTGATTGCTAATGTGAAATGAGGTAAAATAAATTGAAAGATATATTTTGTACCCAACACTACCCTTGAGATTCTTTAACTGCTAGGATACTGGGCGCTCATTTACCAGGAGCTGGCTCGTGCACACAGACAAACCAAGGCTGTCCTTAGGTTCAAAGGCCTGGCCTCATTCCTGCTTCTGACCCTAGGTGGGGTGTCAGGACTTCCTCCCAAGCCTGGCCAAGGCTCTCCTTTGGAAGTCCCAGTTTAAGTCTAACTCTCAACTCTAGAAAATGCAGACCTTACCTCCCTGCCTCTGAGGTCCTGCCAAGTCTGAAAACCATCTAACACGCATGCAGTAGTTTTTTTTTTTTTTTCAGAGTTCCACTGATACTACCTTGGTTTTTTTGAAAGCTAATTTATAGCCATTGAGTAATAAGTCTTGCACTACCTCAGGACACCAAGTCTGGTGACACAGCTGCTGGAGCAGCTGGGAAAGGAATGTCAGCTTAAGCTCTGTTCAGGGAGCCTCATCTGCACCCCAGCATTTTTATCCTCAGGGTGACCCTACCATGACGTTTGTCCCTCTACAGGTGAGGACACGGGCCGCCTGGTCGGAGGGCTCAGCTGAATGGGATTTCCGACCCTGGCCTGCATTTGCTTCCTTTTTTCTGCAACACTGATTGCCTGCCTGCTCCTGCCTGCCCCAGCCTGCATGTGGCCGCAGGTGAGGGCACCCAACACCGAGGTGCAGACTTTCAAGCAGAGCTGCAAAATGGGCCACCTGGAATAGCAGTGTCCAAGCCAGCTGCTGTGCTGTAAACCTACAATTCCAGGCACTTGGGAGGTTGAGGCTGAGGGATTGTGAGTTGGTGGCCAGCCTGTGCAACCTGGCGAGGTCCTGCCTCCCAGTTAAAAGAAAGAAAGAAAAGAAAAATAAGGCCAGGGATAGTGTAGCTCAGGGGTGCTTACCTAGCATGTGCAAGGTCCTCGCAAAACCAAAACCAAAACCCATACAACCTTCCTGGAGACTTTGCTTCAAAGTCTGAACTCAAGTAGAATTTCTGGATTCTAAGTTCTTGTCTTTCTCAGAGTTTTTATGGGCTCCCTTGCTTGGTGGTGTCTGTCATTTGGTTCATGTGAATGTCCTGTGACATTCCACTGCCCCTGCCAAAGTCATACAGAGGCCTGAAGTTGACATCGCTTTGAATTCAACAGGGACGCTAGGACCTGCCCTGCCCCGCCTGGCCATTCCTATTGGCCCCCCAAATTGTTACTTAGATGATTGTCATGTGGAGCTCCAGAATTTGGTTTATGACTCGGTGCTGGGGCACAGAGGCACGCCACAGCTCCATCTGCACTGGACCTGCTGTGCAGAAGTCCTGCGGGAATTCAACTTCCTTTTCTCAGGAGCTTGCTGACCTCCCCTTAGAGGTCGCTTGGTCTGTCCAATCTTCTCTTTACGTCAAGAGCTTCTGCTGGTGCATGATGGCAGCTCTGAGGTCCCAGAGGGGCAATCAGTTTAATACACACTTGAGCGTTCAACTTCTTGAAATGCACTCAAGTCTAATTCAGTGTCCTCCTTTCTTGAAACTCAAAGCATTCACTTAATCCTCCTCTTTCTGTTTTTTTTTTTTTGAATAATGGACCATCAGGTAGCTATTAGGAAATCTGCTGGAGGACATTGAGTTTTGGAAGCAAGCCGTTCTCAACTGTCATGAATTTAATTTGAGTTACATAACTTTTTAGTTGGTTCTTAGCCAAAGTTCATTTTTATTGGGAATAAGTTATTACTACTAAGTACTACATTCCTAATCCTTTTGGATATTTAAGAATCTTTATCAGAAGCAAGTGGGACACCAGTAACTTTTGGTCCTTTCCAAATAAAATAACTCTGTTTCACTACAACAAGAATTTATTTTAGTGTTATGACAGACTTTAATTGTATTATTTGCAACTCATGTTTTTTTGTCTCTTGGAGGAGATGGTGTCCTGGGAGGAAGTTTAACTAAGTCCGATTTGGAGAGCTTTGCAGTATTCCAGGACAAAGGTATCTTCCCAGACTGCACAAGCCTGCTGGGGCTGGTGGCTGTCATCTGTGTGCCACCATCTAGAGCAGCATTAAAGTGGGAATCTGGAGGTGGTAGTGGTACCAAGGAGCCAGTGCTGGGCCTCAAATGATGCAAATAAAAGCCTGTGTCAATACATCACTTCTCAAGTAGGCACCGGCTTGCGGTCAGCATTTATCCTGTAAAAAAAAGTCTCTATCCCTTTGAAAACATCAGATGTTATAGAAGCCCCACAGTGTTGCATGAGACTAGAGATCTTACAAAAGATACAATGAGAACTTTTTTTATTCCAAATAATATCTTACATGCTGTCGCCTAGACTTTTGTGGGTGGGATCACTCTACTTTGCCGTGGAAAAAATATTTTTTAAACATTTATTTACCTTCATAACCCTTAACAAGAAGAGGGGCCATGACTGCCTCCTGCTGATGTGGATTGTTATTTTGCCAATTCTGGAGAATATCAACCTTTATTTCTGATTCCGGGAGTTCTGCTTCTGTTGTTTATAAAGTGATTGTGTAGTAAAACAAAACGACAATTGGTAGATCTTTTGTTCAGAGCTCCTAAATTCTTTATGTGCAATCATGTCTGTATCCTTAATAATCAGAGTCAACTGGCCAGAGCGCCGATGGTCACATGCACAAAATAAGAAAAAGTCCAGGTCAGCTGCGTCTCGGTGTCTCTTCCTCAATCTATGGCCAGACACTGTGGGGACAGGGTTTTTCTCTGCCTGCACTGTAAGGGCGTTAATTGACTCCTTCCCCAGTAGACTAAGTTTCATGTCCATTGAAAACTTTGGCTAAAACGTCTTAACTGAAAGGATCCTGCAGGAACCCTTTAATGCATAGTTATCTTAAAAGCTTAAGCTGAATTGTCCGATAGCATACAGAAGATACATCTTTGAGAAACACATCTAGTTTATCAGTAATGTCTGATGTGGAAATCGTTTCTCGACTGCTTTTAATGCATAGCAGTGGCTTCTAAGGCAGCCTGACTGAGTACCGTTAAAAGTAAAACTCAAAATTGGTGGATTAGAAGTAGAGAATATTGGTTGCTAGTTTACACACTTGTTCAGATGCGTCTCTCCCGTGCGACTCCCTCAGGCCCTTGTCGGACAGCTATTCTTGGCTTCTCTGTGTCTTCACTCGCCAGCCTCATTGCCAGATGCCGAAAGCGATGTGCCATTTGGCTATCTCTCATTTCAGGTTGCAATTTTATTTTCACTGCCCAAATAAGGCTGTGAATCGTGCTAAGTCTGCCCTGCTGCTACTGAGGCATGCGTGGAGATTAGAATGAAAAGGGAACTCTAGTCCTGAACAAACACCTGAAATTCCCAATAGGGGGAAAATGCCACACGAAGAGGCAACGCTGAGACAGAGACCAGTAGCAACTCCGCAGTGCCGCCCACACATCAGATTTATTTGGGTAACCCTGCCAGTTTGGCTGCATTGGGGACTATCAGTTTGACTAGCTTGGCCATTAGGTACAGCATACGGCCTACGATTGCTATTCCCTTACCCAAGGAACTGGTGTGAAGTGGAGTCCCTAACACAGTTAGGACTGGCTTAGACGGCCTTGTCTAGTCTTTGCAGACTACATTTTGAGTTAAAGGAGAAAAGCACACGAAATCCCACGTCTGGTTCTACAACTGCCTCATGTTTCTACACACAGGCTGGTGTCACACGCATCTGGCGCGGAGTGGGTGGGGACTATTTCGTGGCTGCTCACCGTGCCTCACAGTGAGGCCCTGCCTGCAGCTGGTAGTGGCTGCTTCTATCTGAGAGGGCACTGTGGGAGAGAGAGGCAGAGAGAAGAGCTCTGGGAGGAGCTCACCCTTGCGGGGGTTTGGGGAGCAGTAGAAGGGCTATGCTTCTCATCCACACTCTGAAATCTCTGACTTCGAGTCCTTCAGGGCTACCCTTGGCACTTACAAACAGTCCATTGTGAAGGAATTTGAGTTAAGTCACCATGGACGGCTCAGCTGGCTCTTTCAGGGTCTGGAAATGGCATCTCTCACCTCGTCCACACTAGTCTTTTCAGCTCCTTGCCAAGTCTAAGGAGGGAAAATTCCTTAATTCTGGTTAAAGTATTTTTAAACGTTGCATGCAAGGTAGCTGGGCTGGTTAACTTCGAGAGCAGTGTGGCTAACTTCTAAATGAGCGTTATTTCAGCAGGCATTCAACCATGCTGGGCAGGACAGCACTGCTGGTAAACACTAAGGATTTAAAGTTCTCCTTTAGACCTTTGCATCCCTCCAGTAGCCTCATTATCCTGTTTTGAGAACCCCAAAAGTATATAAAAATAATGAACATGTTGGCTGAAATACCTCGATCTGCATTTGCAAGGGTGCAATAAATTCCAAGTTGAAAAACTGAAGTTCTCCAAGGAAAATGTTACTTTTTCTATTATTTTAGGTTCTCCTCTTGGGCCTTCAAGAGGAACGCACAAACAGGCACATGAGGGAGGCCAGCACTCCCACAAGCCTGAAATAAAGCATGGATTTTTATCAATGAAATTAGGTAGCACTGTGCCATTGACGATGCTCCGGTCGCCTGTGAACGCTTTTGTTAGATCCACGTTTTGGGCTGTGTATTTGTCTTCGTGCAGACAGAGAGGCCAACAAGTTCCACTTCTGCACCAACCATGGCGAGAGGAGGAGGAACCTTGAGCGTGGAAGCTGTAAAAGTAGTTTAACCTGGTATTTGCAATTTGTAGGGACAAATTGTGTGTCCTTGCTCTGGTAAAATCAGCGCATGCCACAGTGGTGCGTCTCGGTGCCTTGTGGTTGGGAACAAAATTTCATGCTCAGGCTTTGAGCACAGTGGAAAAAGTTCTCTCCTGTGTAAGAGGGGGCAGGTTCTGTGCGGCTGCCTCCAGCCGCAGGGTAACGTTACTAGGTCCTTGGCTGAATAGGGCTCTTGTGGGTAGAATCCTCTTCAACTGCTGGCACTTCATTTTTTTTTTTTTTTTTTTTTTCTGAGGAAAACTTGTTCTCAATGTAGCCTGGGTAAGTTCTGTACCAGGATTCATGAGTTATGAGAAATACAGCTCTTTTTTTGGTGTGCTCTCCCTCCCTCCCTCCTTCCCTCCCTTTTAATTTTATTATTTATTTATTGATTTATTTTTCCTGGGCCGAGGACAGATCCCAGAGTCCCGTGAACGCTAGGCAAGTGCTCTGCACTGCCCCCCCCCCCCCCCCCAGCCACTGATGCCGCTAATTTCGGTGAAGCACTACAGTGTCTCCATGGGGCACTGTCATCAGCGGTAATATCCTGCAGGGAATTTCCAGCATCTTCCACAGATTCTGCTCCAGGGGTAAACATCCTCTGTGGGGAGCTGACTTCATCGTTCTCTGAGTGACTTTATGGGGCCGGAATGTGCGCTGACTCTCCACCATTCCTGCCCTCCCTGTCCGGTCTTCCTCCAGGGCTGCCTTCGCTTCTTCCTCTCGGGTCCCTCACACTCCTTGCACTGCATTGTAGTAGAAAGCATGTTTTAAAGAAATGCATTTTTAAATGAAAGCAATTCAAGAAATATATATATATATATATATATATATATATATATATATATAATTTTTATTTTTTATTTTTTCTAATTCAAAATGCTTCATCGACTGAGCGGGATAGCTACGCCCTGGTTTTAGAGAGGCGCTTTTAAAGGTACCTTTGCGGTTTGCTGTGGGAGCGCAGTGCTGCTGACGCGTTTCAGAGGTGGCTCTGGGGGACGTGCTCCGGGTGAGGCCGGTTTTTGTGCTCTCAAGGCTCTGTCAGTCCAGATAAATTGCACAGTCCTAGTCCTGGTCCTGGATCCCGGATCTTCAAAGCCAGAGTGTCAGGTTACGTTTTATAAGTAGAAGACTCAGATTCAAAGGATTTACAGAGATAATCTAGCCTTAAGTCAGAGACCCTGCAAAACGGACTTCTGATATTTATAGGCTTTATTTTCGCAGGCGCTTTCTCCTGCAGGTCCTTTCGGAGGTCAGGGAGGCCAACCCGTGATGCTCGCCCTTCCCATCACAGCCAGGCCAGCCTGGCTTCTGGCGGCTTCATCAGCACCTACCTGTGAGGCTGTCTGGCCCCGCGGAGCTGCTTTCTGAGCTCACACGTGCGCCTGCCAGGCTCTGCTGTCTGGAGTCCTATTGGCAGGGATTTGGGGACAGCTTGAAGGACAGGGCAATTTGTCCCTTATTTCCACCTATGGAAGTCTGCCCAGAGTTCTTCCTCACCGCAGGCTCGCTGAACCATCTCTTCCTGCTCCCTTCTCCTCACTCTGTGCAGCAGTTTACCCATCGGGGTGCCCTTCCTGGGACCAACACGTGGCCTTCTGGCCACCAAAGGGCGCCGAGTGAGTGGCGGCAGGGGCCCCAGGCAGGTCCCTCATTTTCTCATTGTCAGTCTAACCTCTAGCTTATTTCCTTCTGCTTGAAGCCCTTGGCCCGCCCAGTAGCGCTCTGGCCTATGGCTCAGTCCTTTTGCAGACTCCTCGGGCTGTTTCCAGAATCCTGCTTCAGAAGGAAAGATACCAAGATACCGCGCACGCTGCCCTGTTGGGGCAGGAGCCTGCGCTGCAGGGGCACTGGGGCCGGGACCCTGGGATCACCACCGCCTTCTCCAGGGACATACAGGGGACCTGCACAGAGGGCTGCGCTTCTCTCCTCTCATGTCACTCGGCACTTTTTGTGACAGAGGCACACAGCCCCTACTCAGCCCAGGGGCTGTTGGGCGGCCACGGAGGACACTGGATGCTCGACTTAAACTTCGGTGTCCCTACACTTCCCCCTCCTGCCCCCGCCGCCGCCGCCGCCGCCGCCGCCGCCAGCTTGCCACTCTCATTAGGGAAATGACTTGTTTTCTTTTGCATTCCACCGGCCTCCCCTGCTCTCCCAGTCGAATGCCGACCGCCGAGGAAAATCTGCGGCGCTGCCTTTGGGCAGATGGAGTGGAGGGCTGCGAGGGGAAGAAAAGCCGAGGGAGTAAATAAGTGTCAAGGAACTCATTGTCTGCGCTCCACCTGCTGTTATTCTGGTCCCAATCAACCTGCTCGCCAGGCTGGAGCCAGCGGCCATCTGGAAACACTGCTCTGTTTATAAACTTGGCATGAAGCAGCACTCCCGGGCCCTGACCTCCCACACGAATCTGGAAACAATTAGAGCAAGATGATAGGCAGGCAGGGAACGCTCCAGGGCGGGAGGAAAGGGGAGGCAGCCTGCAGCCTGCCGGGGAGGGGGCTGGCAGGGTGCAGGCCCAGGGAGCCGGGGAGGGGCAGGTTCCAGGGGTCTGGGGAGCAGGGGCCTGGAAGGAGGCTGCTTGCTAGAGGATGCGGGAGCAAGGGGCTCAGGGAGGGGCAGAAAAGGGGGTTAAGGGGGCCTGGCCAGGGTAGGTGGGGGCGGGGGTGAGTATGTAGGGTCTGGGTAGGGGAAGGCTGGGGCTCTGGGAAGGAGTGAGGGTCTGGGAGGAGTCCAGGCAGGTCAGGGGCCTGATGGGAGTCAGGAGTGGCCAGCCAGCCGGCCTCGGCCCAGGAGAGGCTCGGCTGTTTGCCTAAGACAGTTCCGTAGTGGCACAGCCATGCTACCTCAAACCCCAGGCTCACAGGGTGACTTTCCAGTTTTGGGGCTCTTTCACAAGAGCAACAGACTAAGGGGGCAACGGAAACAGTGCACCATCCGTCCCTTGACGGGCAGCAGCGGGCAGCGGCGGGCAACCTGTGGTGTACTTGTGAATGGGAGACCTTTCACACCCTGGAGGGAGAGCAGGCACGCTTCAGTGTTACTACTTCCCGAAACACATTGTTTTGGAAAGCATTTTTTGTAACCCAAGGAAGCTTAAGTATGTTTCTTTTTGTTTCAGAAATCTAAGTGCTCTAGACTGACTGTAGGAGACATTGTTTTGGTTGTAGCAGTGAGAGAGAGCCAGCCTGTGGGGACAGAGGAGCGTCTTCTTTTGTGTTTGGTGGTGGTCGCGGCTGGTGACTGGCGCTTGGTCCAGAGTCCCGAGTACTGATGAGATGCACCAGTGGCTTCCTCTTTTCCTTGAGAAAGAGTTTCTATTTCTCTTTTTGCCCCTGCAGTTTTGAAACGTGATCCCTGTCTCCTAGTTGATGCTGTTTTCATGCTCAGCTGGGCTTCTAACTTCTGAACTATTAATCTGTAGGAGTTGCTGGCAAACCGATAATTGGCATCAATTAGCAAGCTCCTGTTGGCCAAGGGAAGTTTACATTGTGTGGAGCTCCTCGGCTCCTGGGGCCTCACGGAGAGGGCGGGCCATGGGAAAGATGGCTTCTCTCCTGGCTTCTAAATGCTCAGAATTCCTGGTCTCAGCCTCAAGCCATGGCTGCTGCGCATTGCTTAGGTATCTGGAAAGTAACCGGGAGTAGGTAGTGTCGTCAGCCACTTTCCACGTCCCGTACCCGTCCCCTGCGCAGCCCACCTCAGCATCCCTTCCCAGCACCTTCCTCCAGGCATTGGCACTGACTCTGCTCTCGTTCACTTCTTGTTTCTGATAGACTGGTCAATAAACTCCAGCCCAAGAATGTTTAGCAGCGAAGAACATATTAGGATGCAAAAAATAATATGCTGGGGGCTGGCGGGGTTGGGCGCTGCATCTGGGTGTAAATCTCTCTTACATGGGGGGTGCCTGTGATGCCCTTGGAGTAGCTGAATCTCTGAACGGTGTTCCTGTGACCCGGAAGTCATGAATCTTGCAAGCCAGTTTTAGACTTTTAGTCTTGTTGCAAATGGGTTCATTTGAAAAAAAAAAAAAAAAAAAGATTCTGTTTATTTAAACTTTATAAACCAATCTCCTTTGTCTTTGGGTCCTGGCGGGGCAACTAAGGACCCACATTCCTTCCTCAGTTAATAAAGCTTTATATTTTTCTCTGGGTTTACAAATTCATTGACAGTTAGACCCGTTTGCCTTTGCAAACTTTATCCAAATTAAAAACAACAACAACCAAAAAAATCCCTACAGCATGCAGCACAATTATAATTTTTGGAGTAGAAATTGTAGATTGAAAATTCATTTTGCCATTTTGTCCAAAGAGATCAGTCTCGTTTTGTGCTCTGGAGCCTGCAGAGACAGACAGGGGCTGGGAGCCACAACCAAGGCAGTGGATTTCTTAGTGATGTTTGTTTCATCTTATGTTTAAAAAGCACCTCAAAAAAAAAAAAAAAAAAAAAAAAAAGTATTCTTTTCAACATTAAGAACATACTTGGGATGTGGATAAATGAGGAAATAAAGAAGCTGAGCTGTCAGGAGCAGCCACCACCGGGACACTTCTCAGCACTCAGAAATCATTAATGGTCCCTTTCATGTGGGCCTTCTTGGAGTTCTTATAAAAGCTGTAAAGCAATCTCTCTTCCTGAGAGAAGTAAACTCAAATCTTCAGCATCCTGTAGCTCTCTGGTCCTGAGGACAACCTGTTCAGGTTGGGCTGTTTTAGTCAGCAGCGAGGCAGGGTCTCCAGGCCCCTGGCATCTCCTGGAAGCTGCATCGACCCAAATAGAGCATACTAATTACCTTCTTGTGCGTTCTTAAGGACTCCACCCACCCACTTCATTCCAAACAGTTTTCCTTTTCAAAGCTTCACTTTCTTCCTTCCTGAGTGACCCCTGGCAGGTCCCTCTCTGGGGGGACCCATCTGCTACTCTCTCTCTTGCCCCTCTGCTGCCTTTGGGTTGTGCTCTGATTTGGTCAGTAAGCAAGCAGTCATTGCCCCTCTCCCCACACACCAAAATGAAAGTTTAAAAACTAGCACTTAAAAACAAAACCAACCCAGACGTACTCTAGAGAATCATTTTTTCCTATTTGGTTGCTTCTTGAAGTTTCATTTTTCCAACATGTATTCTTACAGTAGGATTTTGCTTGAATGTTTGGAACAAGGAAGACATAAAAATGCACGTCTTTGCAGCTTTCCCATCTGGAAGTCAGAGAGTAGTCAACAATTTGGTGAAAGGAAGGGTAACAGCTTTCATTTTTCCCCCTAAGGGATGGACCTTCAGAGAGAAGAAGCTTTAATGTAATCTCTCTGCCGAGAATGCTTGGGTATGTAGTGTAGATGAATACTCAGAAAGCTTGAAGACTAAGCTCCCAGCTGAAGATCTGACAACATTTTATTCCTGCTCCGATCTTCTTTTCCTGGATGCACTGGAGGGGAGAAAAGTTAGGAGCAGTTTCAACCCCATGGTGTGGTCCTATAGGAACTGTACTGGTTGGTTGGTTAGTTCTTAGAGTATTTAGTGGCATAGGACTTTTGTTTTTATTTCTGTTTCCATGACATATGGTCTCTATGTGATACAGCTGGCCTCAAACTCCTGAGCTCAAGTGATCCTCCCCTCCGTCTTTTGCTGTCAAGAGAGCTGGAGCCACAGGCCTGACGTACTAAGCGGGGCTATGGAAGATGATTTTTTAAGGCCACTGTAGGATTAAGATCTCTCTGGGTTATTTCTAATGATCGCACTCCTCTCAGAGGAATGAGTAGTCGCTCACAGGCCTCTGCAGGGCGCTGGGTTAGAGTGGTTCACAGAAGGGTGGAATTTCCCTTATCTGCAGATAAGAGGCTGCAAGCTGGGCTTCAACCAAATGGGCTGGGAGATTTCCAGGGGTGGGGATAATCTAGTCTACTTAAAACTTGCATGTGATAATGCAGATGTTTGTATTTGTGGGACTTATTACTGCTATTGTAATAAATGTTCAGAAAACTGGATATAGTGATACAGTCCTACAGTGCCAGTATTGAGGAAGGCTGAGACAGGAATGCAAATTCATGTCCCACTGGGACAATTTAACAACTGAAATGAAATGAAAAAAAAAATAGGCCTCAGGATATGACTCGGTGGTAGAGCATTCCTGGGTTTGCTCCCCAGTGCTAGGAAAAAAAAAGAAAGAAAAAGAAAAAGAAAAAAGGCTCAGGAAACATTTTGTGCCTATGATAGAGCTTTGTGTGCTTCTCTGGATAATGTATTGAATGTTTGCCTTCTATGTCATCATGCTAGCTTACTGGCCTATCATAAGTAAGCACCCATCAAATGTAAGCTAAATGAATAATGGTAAGAGAACTTTATTTTCTTTGAGAAACAAGGGACTCATTTGCAGCAAAAGCTAACAGAGAAAGTCTGTGACTTCCCTAGAAGGATGCTGCTTTCAAACAATAATCTTTCTGTCTCCTACCCATCTCCACTAACTTTGATATTTAAATTTATTATTATAACTGTTATCATCATCAGAAACCACGTTAGTTACAGTACTTCTAGGAGTGGTAATAGGAATAAGGGTTTCATTGTAATAGGGACAGCATCACCAAAGGAATTTCCATGCCTTCTTCACCACCATCCTACAGAATTCACAAGAAGCAGGTGGACACCTACCGAACCACAGAGATACTTCTCAGTTTTGAAATTCAAAAACTGTTGATGGAAACTTAGTATGTCTGAAAGCACAGCTCTCCAGAGAGAAAGGTAGATACAGAGCGCGAGAGAGGGGGAGAGAGAAGCACTTCTAGATTCCTTAGAATTTCCAACATGGATGATTCACAGTATACAATGGCACCCATGAGTACAGAGATGATGCCAATGTTGAGTCGAGGAAAAAGAGACAATTAATGAAGAAGAAAGAATACCTGAAGCCCTGTTCCTCATTATACTAACAGCATGTGAGAGGGGTGTTGTTAGGGTTTCCTATAAGATCCTTCTTCTAGTAGCTCATGCTCTTCTGCCAATTGCTTTGGAAATATTCAGGTTAATGCAAGAACCCTAGGCCACCCGATGGTTAGAGTCATCCTACCTCCCAGGATGGGGGGCTGTAGCTCTCAGGAGCAGACCCAGCTTAGCCTCTTTAACACCCAGTAGGACATAGGCACTAGAAGCAACCTGGTTCCCTGGGCAAAATTAGAGGACTGGATCTTTATAGAACAAGCACAAACTGTGAAAAGGGGGAAATCAGCAGATGGTTCTCTCCCATGGCTGAGTCCTACAGGGAAGCTCAGAGCAATCTTATCCTCACGGTTATGCTGCTTGTGTCAGTCAGCGTTGTTACTTTCATGAAACACCCGAGACCATCAACTTGAAAAGAGGAAAGATTTCTTTGGTCTTATAGCTTGGGGGGCTGCAGCCCATGGTAGCTTGGCTCTGTTGCCCCCGTGGTGGGGCAATACATTGCGCTGGAGAGAATGTGCTGGAAGAAATGGCTTGCGTCATGGTAGCCAGGAAGTGGGAGGGGCCAAAGGCTTAGTATGTTCTTCTAGGAAATGTACCCTAGTGATCAACTCCTTCCCACTGAACGGTTCCACCCCTTCCCCATTGCACCAGTCTGGGCATCAGCCTTCAAGAGCTCAGCCTCTGATGG
The DNA here is from genome assembly GCA_004027025.1 of Myocastor coypus. Taxonomy (NCBI): domain Eukaryota; kingdom Metazoa; phylum Chordata; class Mammalia; order Rodentia; family Myocastoridae; genus Myocastor; species Myocastor coypus. The sequence continues at coordinate 35,178 of PVJA010008608.1, read as the reverse complement.
GAATTTATCCAAACCACAGGACAGCTCATATAGCTCCCTTGATTCACCCATCTCTCCTTACTGTATCATGGAACTAGCAAGTGCTGTACTGTGTGCCAGGCCCAGGGGCTCCTGAGGAACAAAGAGACCACTTTGGGGGTGGTATTTTAGGCAGCAGTAGCTAACTGATACAATCAAACACTACCTTTTGTTGTTAAATCTCACAGATACTTCTTCAAAGTCCCTGTGGCAGACACTGATAGCCACCAACCTGCCGAACGCTAACAGATAGCCGCTTCCCCTTTCAGCGCTGGCAAGCCCATGAATGACAGCTTCTCATCTCTGTGTGGCCACAGGACAGAGCTCTGGCTAATGGCACGGTGACAGAAGTGATGATGAGGGCCACTTCACAGGCCTCGCTGCCCTCTGCTTATCAGCGGGCTGAGTGGAGACGACCAAGAAGGGGCAGAACTACAGATAGGGGATGCCTTTGTTCTCTGAGGCCACATCGGGTCCTCTGGTGACATCTTCAGCAGACCTAGCCTAGCGTTTTCACTATGGCAAGTCACGAATCCTGGGGACTGAGTTATTTGTCGTCATCAGGACCAGTCCTTCTCTTCCTTGGTCTCACTGTGGCCTAGGGTGGAGCTGACACCTCCTCCTTAATAGCATCCTTCCCCCAGGTCCAGGACACCATACTGTAGTTCTCCCACACATACATCAGATAAGACTCCAGATTCCTAACATGCCTCTGCTAAAGGCTCTGCTTCCCCTGACCTCTGCTCCACCACGGCCTCTAAACTCTGGGCCTTCACACCAGCACACTGCGCTCACCGCGAAGTTGAGGGTGATGAAAAGCCCTGGTGCTGGCTCTTGTTAAAGCGTGTGTGTCCCTCCAACGGGCCTTGCTGGTGTGATACCTCTTCTCTGTCACCAGCTGGCTGTCAGGTCTGAGTGGCTTTAGCCTGATGTGCTCACTATAGTGCATAAACGAGGGCTTGTCCTTCCACTATGCAATCTACCCTTTAGGCAATCTATAGCTTAATGAGCTTTGTAGGACCCGGGAAAAAAAAGAAAAAATGCATGGAGCTTAGAAATTGACTCCAAGTTCAGTAACTGAGAATGAATAAAGAAGTCATCCAGAAGAAGTAATGCTGCTTAATCTTCCTTGGAGATTATCTGTACTTGTCCCTCTGACAATGACTACCCTGTTTGTAATTATGGGTGTGGAGCAGCCTTCTTTTAAATAGTATTTCCTCCTATTATCATTAGTGATGGAAATTGGGCAGGATTTATTTCACCTATTACAATGCAGAATTCAATGTTGTTTTTAATGTGAACATAACTACTCTGTAAGACCTCAAGCATTTTTCTCTATTAGAATTGGCAGATGAGAGGTTATATAAACTTGTGGCCAATTGAGGGGTTCCCAAAACATCTCTATTGAAGTAGTGGGAACAAAGGGTATAACATGGTGTGTGTGAGAAGTACTTCTCAGGGGTGGCTTAGATCCACACTCACATCTGTTCTTTATTATGCTGCTGCTTGCGGTCCACGGGGACGCCTTGGCCCTGGAGGTCGGCTGTGCTGCCCGGGGTCACATGGTTGCTGGGTTCCATGTAGTGTCTGAGGGCAGGTACAAGTGTCTTTGCCTGGGGACTGGCACTGACCTCTTACTTTCTGCACATGGGACAATTGCAGGGGGCTTTTGTGACTCACAGTGACAAACCATGCTCCCGATGACATGTCCCCACGAGGTTGCATGTGGGACATTCCTGAGTCACATCTGTCCTTGAATAGCATGGAAGGGTGGATTGTCGCTGACCTTACTTTGTTCGCCTAGCTGCTGTTGGTTGTTCACGGTGTGTCTTCCTTCCTGTGTGGCTTCATCTTTTGCTGACTTGGACCCCAAGAAGAACGTCTAGGGGACTGAGGAAAAGGTCCAGGACTCCTGCCCATCTCTTGCCATGCTTGATGATAATAAGCTGCTGAGACCCTAAAGCACTTATTATATTTCTGGGTTCCCACCCAAATGACCTCATTTAATGCTCTGTAGGCACAAGGGATGCTATTTGTACTCTCAGTTGGCTTCTGTGACAGGACTGAGGTGCCTTAAAACACGGGTCCTTCTCTTCCCCAGGCTGCTCGTCGGTATGGGCTGTACCGCCTGGATGGTTCTCAGATCTGGCTGGCTTCTCTGTGGCCGGCATCCTTTTCGTGGGGGTCTAGCACCATGTTGAGGGAAGGATTGCTCTCGCTCCTGGGCCTCTTTCCCTAGACTCCTCTCTCCCCCTCCCAGCTATTTAAGCTCACTTAATGAGAACTGTGTCTCAGGCCCTGAAGCAAGGGTGCTCCTATTTGGAAATGCAAGAAAGGAGAGGGTAAAAACAGCACAGCTGTGGGTGAACAAACAACCTTGTAAGTGCAAAAGCTTTTTGATTGTACTTTGTAGTTTGGCTCAGAAACCCGAGTTCAGGGCTGTGTATTTCACCGTGTGCTTTTGCATCGACTTGAATGTGTTAAGCACAGAAGGAGGAGGATGACTGCCGGGAGATGTAAGCAGGAAGAGACTCTCCTCCAGGCGACATCTATCTCATTATTTTGAGTGCTTGACCCTCTTCTGACTTGACCCTTCCTCATGGGCCGCTGAGCAATACCTACCCCCACACATCCTGTTCAGGGTCAGTGTTAGACCCTGCAGAATTTTCCTTCTATTTTTCAGCAACATAATATGAGGTAAAGGCCAAAAGCTGCTGATCTGTGTACAGGGGCCTGACAGCTGTTGTGCAGAGCCGAGAGGTGCTTCTAAGCTCCACAGCTCCCCGAGGCTCTTCCTGAAGGTCAGCAGCCTACGGCCTGTGTCCAACTGCCCAGTCCCCTACCCCACTCCAGGCTGTGTCCCCTGCCCCGTCTTCCGATGCTGTGCTGTGTGTCCTGCTGGCCAAGTTAGGCCCATCCACATCCACCTGCCTGGTGGTCACAGAGGTTGCATAACCTGCGTGATGGGGGCTGTGAGAGCCAGGACGAACCCGTGGTGGTTAATGGTGCGGAATCAACTTTGGCCTGATGACTAATATGTTTTCACACAGGGAGAACTCCCAGCCGCTCTTGGGCCTCCTCACATGCTGCTGTTATCCGAGTTCAAGTTCAGGATTGATTGCCTGCCCGCCCAGAGTTCCCACTCCCGTGGGGTGGGGATGCACCTGTAGTCTGTGCATCCAGTACATGTGGAGATGTCCTGCTATGCTGATAGTGATCAGGATTGAGAAAACAAAGCATAACATTGGATAAGGGGGTGGGGAGCTGCACAGTTTAAAACAGGCAAGCGGGCTGGACCTCTCCGTAGAGGGGTGAAGTTGGAGAGTTAGATAGAGTTGGATAGAGATGCAAGCATGGATGTTTAAGGGCAGAACATTCTGCAGACCAACAATTATCTGTGCAGAGGTCAGTTTGGTGATAGGGTGCTGAGCAATACCTGGGAGCTTAGCCGGTCCAACACAGCAGAGGCATTATTTCCATGCCTCTGAACTGTGTTTTCGGTGGCTCTCTTTTGAGTGGGCTTTCGGGCCACTACGAGTACAAGCTAAGGTTTCCCATGGCCTCTACCTGCAGGCCGTCAACCTTCTCGGACTCTGCTCTTCCCCACAGTGAGTCCCTCTCCCGCTGTGTTGGGCATGGGCTGTACGAGCAAGCGTGGAAGGGGCAGGCCGTGGAGAGGATGCACGCCGGGCCCTGGCGCTCCTGCGTGACCTGCAGCAGGACCTCAGCTCCACGACGGCCCTGGGGTGGTGCAGTCTTGTGTCTGGGCAGGACTCCTCATTCATCTCAGCCTCACTGACTCCTTTTGGGGGCATCTGGGAAGCCAGGCGGCTGCTCTCCTGGAGAGGATGAAGAGTCTGGACTGAGGGTCAAGCTGGAGGGTAGACCAGCTTATGGGGGAGCGGGGCAACTCAGGGTGATGCGAGCCACGTCGGGATACATTAAAGAGCCACCTTAATGTGCTGAAGACATGGCAGCCTTTGAACCTGCCTGTCCGTATGCTTAGAACTCTGTCTTTTGTGATCTGCATACCTAAAAAAATGCGTGACACTTCATGAATAGTGCCATGTATCTTACTGGGCTTATTGTGACATTAACTGGTATCTTGATAAATAATGACAAATTTGAGGTGGACGTGTGGCCTATGCCTATAAATGCAGCATGCTTGGAGGCTGAGGAAGGGGAATTACAAGTTCAGACCATGTCTGGGCAGCTTAGAGAGACCCTGTTCCCAGAAATGACTTTCATATGATGTGGTTCCCATGGTGGGGCCAGCTTTGCAGGCCTCCGTAGGCTGTCCTCGCATCCTGGTCTGTGTAGGAAAGCAGGCCAGGGCGTGTGTCTACAAGGAGCCTGGACACAAGCCATTGTACACAGGCTAAGGGAGGTTACTGTGGGGCGTTGAGAGACTTGATGCTGCCCTGCACCAGGGGCTGTCATTGGCATGGCACAAGGAGGTGGCGTTGGATATTCTCTGGAGAAGCTATGAACGGGGTTTGATGATGGAATGGATGTGGGACACAGAAGAGGAGTCAATCACCACACAGGCTTGGGGGTTGGGCACAGCGATGGGGGTGGGCATAGACTCAGGTAGGGGTGGAACGGGAGGTATTGGGGTTTTCTGTTGAACTGACAGCAATGTCAAGACCCACTGGACATTCTGTGAAATGTCGAGCAGGTGACTGAATGGGTAGGTCTGGGATTCAAGGGAGGTTTGGACTGGAGATAGAAATTTTACCATGCAATATTTTTAGGATATCCATCATAGACTGGGTTAGAAAGAGCACCAGAGGGTGCGGCCCACCTGTAATCTAGCCTGTCTTTACTCAGATGTCTTTGATGTATCAACTCAACTGAAGAGTTATTGAACATTTATCCTACACAATACACTGTGGAAGCCCCTAACATATTGCACACCCAAGGTCAGAAAAGCATAGTGTTGTCCTCTCTGTTCTTCTCAGGCCTTGAGGCCTTTCTGCTTATTTCCCTTTGTGTTCTCTTTGGCTGGATCCTGCTTGATCTTGCAACTCCAGCTTCAGACTCCAAAATAGATGAATTCACCCATTAACTTACATTCTCACTCATTTAGCCTGATGACATTTATAGAGCACCACAAACCTTGTTGGAGTGTGGAGATTAGAAACAAAGCAAAAGCAAATGCTGTTCTGGGCACATTTGGTACTGTTCAGTGTTAGAAATTTAAAAAATAGCAAACCAGCACCATGCTAAGGGCCCCAGTCAGGCACTGGACTAGAATTTATATACAGCTAGGCAATCAATGATGGAGTAGAGTGGGGTTTTACGCAGGTGCTACGGCAGGAGTGAACAGGCCCCCAGCCACGCAGGGGGTCGTTTTCTAGTGAGCCCCATATGACCACTCTCTCTTAGCAGGGGCAGGCTCTTTCCTGCATATGAATTCAAACAAAGTCCTCAGCACCGGAGCTTTTTTGCTTTCTCACAAGTCAGCCTAGCTCTGAGTGTGGTGCCTAAGAATTCCCTGTACAACTCTGTTTTAGTTCTTTCAACTGCATTGTGTTTGATGTCTTCTCAGCCTTGGCTTAATATTCTAACTACTCCAAAAATTATTTGAAAAGGCTTTCAGTAAAAAATACACTGAACCATTACAAATCAAATTAGGAGAGACCAGGCAGAGGCAGAGGAAAAGATGGTACCATTGGAAGGCTACCCAGCTCAGACTTGTAGAGATCCTCTTGTCTCAGCCTCCCCAGTACTGGGATTACAGTCATGCACCACCATACTCTGGCTCAGCCTGTAGTCCTTGCCCTTGCCAGGCAGGCACTTAGACTGCTGAGCTATCTTACCCCAGGGCCCAGGAGTTTTATTGTAATGTTAGCTGATACACTAGTGAAGAAAAAACAAACAAACAAAAAAACAACCAAATTTATCAGCTAGAGCAGAACATGGGCTGATACAACTGTTAAAATAGTAGGTCTTTCATGATTTGTAGGAAGGCCACGTGGTGAGGCTCCGGCGTTTATCCGTCACAGCCTCCAACCCTTACTCATCTCCAGAAGCAAGGAGCTCTGCCTTTTGTACTGACGCTCCAGAGAGGCCTTTGGCTGGCTGCTTGTCCCTTCCTTCAGGTCTTCTTTTTAGCTGCAGACCCTGGTCCTCAGTGTCTACTCCTAACACCGTTATTTCTACTTTTGCAAATCTTGGGGAGGTGGCTTGATTTCAGTGCTTAGTAAGGCAGGTGCCTTGAACTGGTGTCACCCTCCAGCCCCAGTCTACTTTCTGTCTCTGTGGATTTGATGATTTCAGACATCTCATATAAATGGACTCAATCCTATACTTATGTAGTTTTGGCTTCTTCGCTTAGCATAACATTTTCACGGTTCACCTATGATGCAGCAGATATCTGCATTCATTGTTGATGGCTGGATAATATTCCACTGTATGGCTATCCGCATTTATTTTTTGGCAGTTGATAGAATGTGAGTATTGCTACCTTTTGACTGTTGTGAATAATGTTGCTGTGAATATTTGTTACAAGTGTTTGCTTGAACACCGATTTTCAATTCTTCTAAGTGTATCTGGAGTAGATTTGCTAGGTCATCCAGTAATTCTATGTTTACTTATGGAGCTGCCAAATTGATCAATCAAGAACTTTTCAAATCCTTTATGGTCTCCCCATTGGCTGGCTGGCTTCCTCCCTGGTTTCAGTGGGTTTTTTGTTTGCTCCAGCTGTCACTGTCCGGGCAACGATAGTTTTGTTCGTGAGTCTCTGGCTCTTTGGGGAGCCCACTGTGTAGCCCTAGAGCTCTAAGGTGCTTGAACAGAACAAAGCCCCTGTGTCAATCTTTTGTGGAAGCAGATCTGAGCAATGGTCACAGTTGCTTGAGTTAGAGTCAGATCTGCTTCCCTAGAACCAGGTACCGAACAGATGTCCCCAGTCTCCAGGGAAGATGAGCAAGGCTATGACAATGATTTCAGTCACCTTTTTCCTGGCTCAGCCTTGCCTTGGTTCCTGTAACCTTTGTCTATATCCTAAAGCTGTTTTGAGACTTTTTGTCAGAGTATATTGAAATTTCTGAGAGAGATCAGCTCCCAGAGTTTTCGATTCTGCCATTTCCACTTCATTAGGTTTAAAACCTTTGAATAATTTATGTCTTGTTGTCCTAGATTAACAACACGGTAGAATATCTTGTCCGAGATTGACTCCTCGGGCTCCTGTAGGTGTCTGTCCACCATTGGCCCCCTTGCATGCCCTTACAGTCACTTTGATCATCTGTCCAAGCTGGTTAACTCTCTTGGTGTCCAATTACAGCCTTAGGACCCTATGTGTGAGGATCATTAAACCACAATTTGTTGTCAGTAAACTTTTTTTTCTGTCTTCAATTCATGATTTAAACTCAGAATGAGAATTATCTTGTGAACTCTTCCATCAAGGTGGTAACCAAGTTCTAGGCTTCATTTTGAATCTCTTCATCATTCTTAGTCCTCATGGTGTTGGGTGAGGTTGGGATCCTAAGCATAGTTCTAGTGTTGTCGTCTAGCTGCACAAAACTTAAAAAAAAAAAAAAAAGAAAAACAAGAGGATAAAGGATGACTGGCTATGTTAGGTGTTAAATTGAACTGTGGTCTACGAAGTTTAAAAACAGTCTTCACTGGCTGGAAAATAGCTGTAAAAGAATTAACAGAGTGACCTAGGCAGTTATAGAAGCAGGTGAGGGACACAAACTAGTTTTCTATAAAAGTTTGCCATTCAAATATGGTTTGGTTATATGCTTGCTTATTCTTTTCTTTTTGTTTAGTTGTATCTTCTTATTGCTTTATAGCATGAATTTGTTGTGCATTAAAGCAAGAAATAAGCATTTTATTAAAAAACTAAAATCCTCAAGAGCCTTGTGTTTGCCTTGAGAATATTCTTGAGAGTGTTTCTGAGAGCGTTCTGTGATGTACCCCTGAACCATGTCTTCATGTTTGCTCCCCCCCATTTGCCTACATAATGAAATCAGGTTATGCTGCCTTCCTGATTAAGACCTTCGGGGGCTTCCCCTTGCACTTAGAGTTGAGCGCACTCCTACTTGCCTTGCAGCCTGGGTGTTGTTGGTCTAGCTCCCACTCACATTGTCTGAGCAATGCTCCTGTTGTTCCTGTGCCCCCTACCCTGCTCGCCTCCTGGGCCTGCCTTCCTGCCAACACAGGGCCGTGCAAAGGTGGCATTTTCCACTCTGAGGCTTTTTAACTGTAACTTTCTTGGAGATGTCCCCTGATGCCCAACTTGAAACTACTCCCCTCACTGCACTCTGGTTTTTTGTTCATTACAATCTGTTGTCTTCAGTTAGAGCAATTCTGTCAAGCTACTACCATTCTTTAATCATCACTGTGTTGACTGGAAGAATATCTATGTCCTTCACTATGTTTTGTTACTACAGCTATTTCTATATCCCTCAACAGTGGTGTCTAGAGTAGCTTGTATGCTTGTCAACTGAATGAGGAAACAGACGCTCTACCATAGCCAGACACGCACAGCACCTCGAGCAGGTCTAACAGTGACAGTTCTCAGTGTTATCATTTCCCACAACTCTGTCTGTCACAGCCTATCTATACCTCAAACTTCATTCAAATTCTATTTCCACTGTCAAAGCCTTTTCTCACCTTTAAATGGTGGGAGGGAGGGCAAGGAGTTTTAGGATATATAAAAGGCAGGAAGACCCTGGGCTTTAGAAGGAAGGTTTGTGAAAAGTGAGGAGATGAAGAGCCCTACATGGTGCACTTGCTGCAGCCCGAGAGGTCCACTGGAATGGGTAAAGGCTGGGGAGGAGAATAAGAAGACAAGAAAGAGCCTGCGATTAGGCTAGAAAAGATGTTAGTGCAGGTGAAAGACAAAGTGGTAGGAAGCAAGATAAAGCAGGAGCTAGACACGGAAGAGGGCAGCCAGAGAAGCACAGAGCTCGGAGCAGAGGCTCAGCCATGTGCTCAACAGTGTGAAGCCCTCTCCCTGCAGTCCCGAAGCCACCATGTTTTTGGTTGCTCTCCAAAGAGCTGTCTTTAAGTCCCCAGCCTTGAAGAGCGATTCCATCACACAAGCACTAATGGAGGCCTCAGAGCATTCTGCTTGGCACTCGCAATGGCCTCCTGGTCTTTCTCCCTATAATTAGCTTCTTCTTCTTCAATCCCAGGATAATGGTGTTCCGTGATATATTTCACCCTTTATAAGACACTATTATGGAAGGTTGCTCATAGAAGGCTCCTAGCTCCCCTGTGAGTTCGCATTTAATGGCCAGGAAAAAGGTGGCTGATGGCTTAGAATGATACATTTAGTGAGTTAGGCTTGAAACGACCTCCTCCTTTTAAGGGGACAATTGTCTTAGTTACTGTTCTCTCATTGATGGGACAAAATACCAAAAACTCAGAATTAAGGAATGAAAGATTTATTTAGCTCACAGTTGGTAGAGGTTTCAGTCCATACTCCAATCTATAGCAGAAATAGAACAGGTAAATTACCAACCACTTAAAAATTAAACATGAATTAGTATACAAATAAAAGAAGAAGTCTGATGGAAATAAAAGAATTGATCTCAGGGCTGGCACGATTGCTCAGTGGACTAGGTGCTTGCTTTGGCAAGTGCAGGGATGAGGGTTCCATCCCTTGTCCTGCGTGGCACACTGAGCCAGCCACCAAATCTGGGCATCATGGTGCATGCTTGTACTCCCAGCACTGGAGAGGCTGAAAACAGGAGGATCATTGTGCGTTCCAGTTGTATACTGAGACCCTGTAACAACCAAATACATAAAAAAAAGAAAAGAATTTGCCTCAATAAAAATGTAAAAACAGTATATTAAAATCTTCTTTTTTTTTTCCTGCAGAACTGAGGATTGAACTCAGGTCCTTGCGCTTGCCAAACAAGCACTTATTCTACTGAGCTATCTCCCCAGCCCCACTATGTTAAATTCTTTACAGCACAGTTAAAGTAGTTCTCAAAGGAAAATTAATAGTATTAAAGGCACACATTAGAAAGGAAACAAATGTGTATTTTAAGCTATTATTCCAAGGATCAAGAAAACAGATCAAAAGCAATTCAAACCAGTAAATGAAAGGAAGTCTTAATATATAAGTATTACCTGTTAACTGATTGTGCCGCTGGATCTTAATTCAGTAACAAAAGCAATTCATTACGGGAAAGATTCAAAACTAAACAATGACAAAGTAAACAATATAATTAAAACATGGACAAAGCAGTAAAAGATATTTTATTAAAGAAGGTAAAATCACCCCCTTGATGTTTTATAGAGATTGTTTTCAGCACCCCTCCTAGATCTTAACATCAACGGACAGTCAATTTCTTATGTAAAATGGTGTAGCATCATATTTATATATATAATATTCACATCCTCTCCTGTGCTTTAAATCATTCCTAGATTGCCTATAATAGAATGTAAATGCTATGTAAATAGATGTTCTTCTAAACTGTTTCAGGAATAATGACAAGAAGAAAACTCTGTGCATGTTCAAGACAGGTGGATTTCTTTTTAATTATGTCAGTTCATGGTTGGTTGAGCCCATGGCCACAGAATCAGTGGGTACTGGCCTGTTAGCTAGACATGCAACTAGTATGCAGGCTGCCACTTTGCACTATATCCAAGGTAAATGCAATCGTGTTCACAATAAATATATTTGCAATATCCTCGAAACCATGCAGTTGAGCTTAGATAAACATGCACACCCATCTCATGGAGTAGTGCTTACTAGCAAAAAGGAACTTGATATTAATACCTAAAGCAATTGGGAGCAATCTCCAGGTAATTATGCTGAGTGAAGAATCCACTCACCTTAGTGATTGACAAGGATTAGCATAGCGAGTATAAAAGATGTGTGAGGACAGGGCTAAAAAATGTCAGCTGATGGTGCCCCTGTGGTAGTGAAGATACTCTGTATGCTGTTTCCTTGGCAATATTCAAGCTGTGATACAGTACTGTGGTTAGTGGCTGCGAAGGGAGATTGAATCTGAGATCACTTTGTATCATTTCTTATAATTGCATATCATAATACAAATATGCCAAAGCAAAAAATTCATCTACATGAATGATATATAAATATTTATAAACCTATCAGGGAGCTGGGCAAGGATATGGATAGAATTATTTTATGAATTTTGCCTCTGAAGTTAAAAGTAGATTGCATTGAAAAACAGTAAAGGAAGCTGAATGTTGGGTTGACAAAGGTGTTCTTGGCATGTTCCCCTGCAGGCCACACTTCCCCCGGCCACCACAGGTGCTTCCTTGCTTTCTTCCCGTGTAGATTCCACCATGGTGTTCTCTCTTTAAAGTGAGAAGACTTATAGCACAGTTTATTTTCAGCTCACTGTTAATTAGCTTTTGGTAAATTAAGGTACATATGGGAAGGCATTATGGTTTATGTCTAGTTGTCCCCCCAAAGCCTCATGCAATCATGGGGCAGGGACTTCTATAGATTGAGACTTGACTCATGAGTCACTGGGATTATGTGTTTTAGTGCTGATGAGATTATGGGTCAGAATACTGCTGGGAGTTATAGGTGTGGACTGAGGCAGATAGGCTAAGGCAGAGAGCCTGATGTAACATGAAGAGAGACAGAGAGACAGCCTCTCACTGTCGCCCTGCTGCCCTGTTTGGTTGGTTGCCTCTGTCACCATTTTGTTGCTGTTCCACCACCATAAACTATGTGCTCTCTGCCCTGTTCTACTCTGCCTTGGATCCAGCTGAGTATGGACTGAAACCTCCAGTAACTGTGATCTCAATAAACCTTTCCTTCCTTCATTTTGGGGGTATTTGTCCCAGCAATGAGAGAAGAGTAACTAAGACAGAAAGAATAGGCTTTTGGGGAGTTTTTCAGGTCCATGGGGCAGGTATTTGTAAAACCAAGAAGAAAAATGTTGGGATGAACCCTTACAGGACAAATGACAAATGTGAGATATGTAGCATACAAGAGTATGAGGCGAGATGGCGTGTGTTTTCCATGCAGAGAATGCTATGCATGTGACAGACATTCGTCATGGGTAGAATGAGAGGATATTTGTGTGGCACTAGCTACAGCCTTAGCAATCACTTAGTGGGAAGTCCTGTTGTGTTCCAAGCAGTGTGGTGGCCTGACCTTCACATAACAACAGCTGTGACAAGCACAGGAGCTAACATTTGCTGAACACTTAGGATGTCCCAAAAATGGGTCCAGCATCACAATAGCTCTTCAATTTTCACATTGACTTTTTTTTTTTTTTTTTTTGTAGGACGGAGGTTCGAACTCACAACCTTGCCCTTGCCAGATAGCCACAGAGCTGTCTCCCTGGCCCCCTCACATTGACCTTTGAGGTAAGTATTATCCTAACTTTACAAACAGAGAGATTCAATTACTTATCTAAAATAACTAAGCTAGTGAATGGGAGTGATGAGTCGAATATACAGGTAGTGTTTGGTGGAGCCTTGAGAAAAGTTTTCTCTTTTCAGTAGTATGTGACCTGGGTAACACTATACAAGTTAAGACTGTCTTCTGTATATCCATCCCCTGACTAATCAATAAAAAGAATGTGATATTCCATACATGATGGAATACTACTCAACGAAAAGAAATGATGACATGCAGGCTGTGGAGATAGCTTGGTGGTCTAAGTGCTTGCCTGGTATGTGCAAGGACCCAGGTTTGATCCTTGATACTCCATGCTATGCAGGTCTTGGAACACTGGGTGCACTGTGCCAGCCCCAAAACCGGGCACAGTGGTGCATGTCTGTAATCCCGGTGCCAGGGAGGTTGAGACAGGAGGATCACTATGAGTCCAAGCTGTGTAGCGAGATTCTGTACCAAATAAATAAATAGAATTTTTTTTTAAAAAAATGATAAAATGCTGTCACTCCGGACAACATGGACTGAACTGTCATTATGTTAAGTGAAATGAGCCAGAAACTGAAGCACAAGTACTGCAGGAGCTCACTCATATGTAGAATAAAAACAGACAAACAAACAGACAAATCTCACAGAAATTACGAGGAGAATGGTGATTACCAGAAGCCTGGGGTAGCAAGGAGGGAGAGAAGGATGCAGAGCTAGGCATGTATGGATACCAAATAGTAGTTAGATGGTAGAACGAAGCTCTAGTGAGTGTTTCACTGTAGGATAACAATAGCTACGGTAATGTGCGGCGTATTTCAGAAAGTTAAAGTGAAGGGAATTGAATGCCTTCACCGTAAAGAGGTGATATAAACGTGATATGATGGGTGCGTGTATCAAAACATCACATAGTGCACCAGAAATATGTATGCACTTTATGTTTTTAAGTATCGGTTAAAAACCTCGACGTACAACAGCAGAAGATCCGTCTTACTTTGGGGTTGGCACTGTGCACTCCCCTGGTGGCTCTCGGCTGACCCACTGTTCACACCAGCTGCCCTTCCTGCGTTCCGAGGAGGGTCACTTCTCAGCGGGCTGTCCTCCAACTCACCTATTCAAATAGACAGTGATACACAAGAAGTCTTTGTCTGCAGAAAAGGATACAAAAGTCAAAATACTTTTCCTGCCAGCTATTGGGTGGACGGGGAGGGAGCGCGTTGTGTTTGAGGACGCAGTTCAGATCTGTGAGTTATTTCCGCGTTCCCTCTCACTGACGCTCGCAGAGTTGCTGAGTGTACACTTTTTCTTCTCACGTTGAGGGAGCATTTCCTGCGCCGGCACAGTTCGCGTCTGCAGCATCTGCCACAAGATCACCTCTCCCAGAGTGTGACCCCCAGGTCACCCAGGGTGGGCTTCTTGTCCTAGAAATGATTTCAATCACAATGTTTGCGGACACGCTCTGTGCAAAAAGGGGCAGCCTAATTTCATGAGCGGGGAGGGGAAGAAAACAAAGGAAGTTTCCAGATCCCTTATTCCCTACTTGGAAACTCCGCGAGAGTTGAGACGTGCCGGGTCAGAAGCACAAGCAATGTGCAATGCATCTGTCACACCTACATTTAATGCGCGTGGTGTATAAAATAAAATCTCGGCTTTCCTGTTACTGGGTTCATGGCAGGGGGATCAGGAGAGAAATCCTGGTGGCATTCAACGCATCACGAGGGAAACGTGTGCTGCGCTTGAATTGCACACTTGGTGCTTAGATAGCCTGCGTTTTAGAGCGGCATTTTAATATCATGCACACAGTTTGTATGTTCTGTGTATGTGTTTTGATCTGCTTGGATAAAGTGGTAGCACCGAGACTGGTAATCCCACAATTTGCAGAAGCTGCGGGAGTGCAGCTAACAGAACCCGTGCTGACTGTGGCGTCTCCCTGCACCCAGAGGCCTGTAGGCTTGCCCTTACTCCATCTTGCTGCTCTTGACGGAGTCTGCTCAGCAAAAAATGCAAGCAGAGGACTTCTGCGGAGAGCTCATTTGCATTTGTTCCTCCCCCAGGTCACTTTGGGGATGGGTATGCTGATGGTCTCTCAGGATGCTTGCCATGATGTTGTTTCATTTCCGACTTGTGAGAGAGTGGGTTCCGCTTGGGCAGCGGGAAGGAACAAGGCTCCAGGAGAGTGAGGAACTGGGAAACCAGGGGCGGGGATGCAGGGGGCAGGCGAGCAGCTCCCTGGGCTGCTGTTGGACCCTTTTCAGAAGGCAAATTTGTTCTTGACTGCCATGGATGGCTTAGCAGGGCCTGTGCAGATGCTGCTTTGTAAATGCTGAGAACACAGAAATTAAAAAAAAAAAAAAAAAGCTCTTGATCAGAACTAGTTTCTCAAATCCCTCTTTCATATGCTGAAACTCTCTCCCTCACAGCTCCGCCTCCCACTTGGCCTTTCTTCCCATGGAGTAGCATTGCATATTGATGACATGGCAGAGCGTTCCCAAGATGAAAGTGATTACCGTATCTTGGACACCTGGCAGGGGGAACGGGCAGGCGTGCAGGGCAGAGCCCACCGCTTTGCCCCATTACAGCCCCTTCCAAGTCGGCCCGCACTTCTTTGGTCTAGCTCAACCCAGCGACTCATTCAGTCCTTTTGCTACCCTCGTACAGCATGTGACCTTAGGGATGCAAACAACGATATCTGGGCCAGCCGATGGCTGCTGTCTCCAGTATTCTGGGATCTCTCAGGGAATAGGGCTGCAAAACATTCTGGGACGCCATTCCAGGAGTCACCGAGGTAGGTGGGATTGTGACAGCAGCTGTGGAAAGTCTGGCGGAGACGCCCGTGCATCTGCTGCGAACAGGAATGGAGTCCAACCACGGGCCTGGGAGGCTGGGAGAGAAAAGAAAATGTGGAAGGAGAGGAGAGGGAGTTTCTCTAGTCGACATTTGCACTGGTGGGCAGCTCGCAGGAAGCAAACCTTGGCCACCAAAGTGCCGAGTCAGCAAGCTGTTCTGATGATATTTCAGCTCAACAAGTTGAATCTTTTGGATACTATTCCGCAAAATAAAATTAGATGACATTTTCACAACATAATAAAAAAAGTCAGAGCTGTGAATGTCTGTACTCTTCTTGAGCTTGTTAGAATCTATGGTATGGTATGTCATCGCAGTGGTGAATGGGAAATCAAACCAGGGTGCTGTCCTGGTGGCCGAGGGGACTTATGGGTGATGGGGTCTCTTCACTTCTCAGTCCTTCTTTTAGGGAAAGCCAAAGCCGCTGCATCTCTCCACAGGTGACCGTAAGGGAAGGTTGTTCTTGAAGCCAGCTGATGAAGGCATGTGGGAAAGGTTATGCTGGTTGGTGTCCTCACGTAGGAACCACATTGGAGAAAATAGCAGCCCTGGCATGAGAAAATAATTTTGAAGCATGAGAAAACTGAAACAGTGTTCAAGGACTTGGCAGATCTGTTTTCTGCGTTTTCGTCTGTTCTGTATTTTAGTTTAAGTACAAGTTAGGGGTTAGGAATCTCTCTCTCCTGTTGCCCGGGGGCTTACTTTAATCAAGCTAACACAAACTGTCTCTGTCTTGATGGAGACTGTGTTACAGATCATGGGGAAGGGGGAGCCAACATCCAGAACTCCTACAGTGAAGAAGGAAGATGCTGGCCAGAGGGCTTCTGCGTGCCCCGAGCTGTCAGTGTTTATCCTGTGGCTATTAACATGTTTTGAAACTGTTGCATTATAGTTTCTTATTAATAGTAATAAAAATAAAAAAAGGAATGCTCTTGTCTGAGAGAGGGACAGGAGGGGGCTCTTGAGTGGGTAGCCCCCTATTCAGACTTCGGTAGTTTTAAAATAATGCCCTTCTGTGGTTTCAGAAGTCCATTCAAGGGACTACTTTGCTTTTAGCTGTCATGTCTCCTTAGCCTCCTCTGGCTGTAGCCGTGTCTTATATTTTAATTTTTTTTTAATAATCTTGACACTTTTAAGAAATAGTGGTGTCATGGCTTGTGTCTAGTTGTCCCCCAAAGCCTCATGCAATTGTGGGGTGGGGACTTCTAGAGTGGGAGACTTGACTCATGACCTACTGGGATTATGTGTCTTAGTACTGATGCGATTATGGGTGTGGCCTGAGGTGGGTAGGCTGAGACAGAGAGCCTGAATGTAATATAAGAGAGGCAGAGCAACAGGCTTTCTCTGTTGTTCTCTGCTACCTTGGTTGGCTGGTTGTCTCGGTCACCATTTGTTGCTGTTCCACTGTCGTGAACTGGATGCTCTCTGCCCTGTTCCATTCAGTCTTGGGCCAGTCGAATATGGACTGTAAACTCCAGTAACTGTGAGCTAAATAAACATTTCCTTCCTTAAAAAACAAACAAACGAACGAACGAACAAACAAACAAAAGCTCTCTCGTGTTCTCTGCATGAGACTCGTCTCAAGCACTGGTGCTCAGCAGCAGCAGACAGGGTTGGCGGGACCCAGTGTTGCCATCTGGGGGAGGTATGCAAGGAGGAGAGTTGTCAGTGGGGTCCTGGTTGGTTCTGGGTCCTCTGGGGGACTCTTTTGGAGAGATATAATGGCTGCTAACATGTGTACGTCTACTTCCTGAATATTTTTGTCTGCGCGGCTCTAAGGTTTTGTTTTTTTACTTTATTTTTTTCTTGTTTCAGAACTTTTGTTTGTTTGTTTGTTTGTTTTATTTTTATGGCTGGTTCAGCCAGCCCTCAGGGCAGGACTGGTTGCAGCATGTGGTGCCGGGGATCGAACCGTGGTCCCTGCAGCCGCCCAAGCTTTCCTAAGCAGGCGCTTTTGACCACTGAACCATCCTGCTGGGCCCCGTGGCTCTAAGGTTTTGAAGATTAACAAACGCGCTTGATTTCCACTTTGCAAAAGCATTCCCTGAGTCAAATATCATTTCTACCTCCCCCTTAAGTGTTATGTGGAAAACATTATCAATGTTCCTTCTGGGTGTGTGTAAATGAGGAAGAATAGAGATCAGCAGGGGCATCTCTACAAGTGGGCGAATCTTCTCTCGTAAGGTGGCACCCTGTGGGTAACACTGAATGAATTGGCCCCTTTTCACTGAGCTTGTGTCTGATGGTCATAACATCTTCAAGGACAGTGACTTTAATTAGGGAACCAACACTGTAACTGCCAGCCTTGCTCTGCCTGCAGGCCTGCTAACAGGCAAGATGGCGGGCAATTGTGGTGAAGGGTCTCAAATAGCAAAAATGTAGCTTTGAGGCCGTTCCAGATAATCACTGCTGGAGACCTGGAGGGTTTGCTCAAAGCCTATTTCATGGGCAGATGCTACCGTGGAGCCAGCAGTAATTTAGGTCTGAAAATTTGGCGCTTGTCTGAAAATGGTTACTGCAGATGATTTCAGATTTAAAAATCCTCTGCTGGACTGGACTAAGGCTATCGGGGCTTCAGGTCTATTGCAGTCTCTCTTTATTAGTGCCTAAGGAATGATTCAGCTAATGAGAGCTGTGCGCACGTGAGATACGTATATCGGATTGCATGGGTCTTTCGCCCCAGGATGTCTTTGTTCTACTCTGTTCGTCTTTTAGGACTGCCCAAAAACTAGTAGGTCAAAGGCTGCTTCCGGGAGGATGCCTGGCTGCAGCAGCTATGCAAGCGACCTGGTCAGTGTGCGTGACCAGAAGGTTGGACTTAGGTATTTTCTCTTTTCAGTAGACTGCTTTCCAGTCGAAGTTCTGAGTAGTTGCGGAGCCTCGATAAATCACTTAAAGATGCAACTCTGGGTTCTCAGGGGAAAGAGAAATCCCTCATAAAGGCCCAGAGACAGGAAAAAGCAAGGATTTAGCTGGAACCTATTTTGATAAGAAAACTGAATCTGAGGAGAGTCACAAAAGCCCGGTTCTTCAGGGGGATGCTTCTCAGGGGCTCTTAGGGCTCTTCCTCTGCAGGAGCCTTTTACAGGCTTGGAAAATACAGCCCTTCCCTCCTTTGCTTCCCTGCCTAGAGAGCCCACCATCCTCTGCACTCTGAGATCAGCCCTGGGCTGGATGGGTCTCTCTGCTGTAGCTGTGGCTGCTGCCCTCACGTTTCCGCCTTCCTGGTTGCTGGCCTCTTCTCCTTTGGAACTTTTTGTGCAGTCTTGCTCCCTGCACTGTTGGTGACGTCTAGCCGCTCCGCCCGAGCTCTGGACCACTCTGCTCAGGACCACAATAATGGCAGTAAGAGCATATACTTGCTTCCTGCACGGCAGGGGGTCTTCAAGCAGCTTATTCCGCCCTACAGTCCAGCCTGGGCTCGGCGCTTCCACTGTCCCCTTTCACAGGTGAGCACACTGACAACAAAGTCACACAGCTAACACTGGGTGAGCTGGATGTCACAGGCGCTATGGCTCAGATTCCGTGCTCACTGTTCCTGTACTGTAGTTAGCCTTGGTCACATGGTGGACATGCCGTGTCCTTTAGAGGCACTGCTGACAGTTACATGTTTACTTTGTTTCGGCATATCAGCAGCCTATTAGCCTCGGAAGACTTGGATGGCAAACTAGAGCGATGAGAATCAAACCATTCATCACTGTACCCCATGGAAAGACAGTGTGTATTTTGTATTGGACAGATCGGATTGTCATTCAGGTGAGTTAAGACATTTGCTGACATTAACATTAAGCTCAGCAATTCATGTTTCTATGTCCAAGGAAACAAGAAAAAGTGTAGAGATTTTTGGGGAATCCAGCTCTAACGGTTAGCTGGGCTGCCTAGAATGTCACGTGGAGGGAACCGTTAAGGCTAAGTCTCTCAGTGGGAAGATTTCTACGGTGGGTTACAGGTCACCCTGGGCCTTGTGGGGGTGTATTTGCCGTCTCTGCCTAAGACTAGTTTTTCAGATATTTCATTTTATGCATTCAGGGAGAATCATCAAGTATATCTGAAAGTAGTCTTGGTTATTTTTATTTTGGTAGTGGAGACTGAACTCAGGACCTTGCACTTGCCGGGCAGGCACGTAAGCTGCTGAGCTATCCCCCGGGCCCCGTCTCTAATAGTCTTGGGGCTCTTCTTTTTCCCTATCAGGGAGAAGTTGCTGCTCAAGCACAATGCATAATTCTGTGTTCCAGAGACCAGGGACATAGCCAGAGACACAGTGGAAGTTTCCACTGTCTAAAGTGTGATTTAAAAAAAAAATGTAATGCTCTGGGCGCAAATGCCTACCTGGCAAGTGCGAGGTCGTGAGTTTGAACCCTGGTCCTGCAAATAAATAAATAAATAAATAGTAGTAATAAAATGTAATGTTCATTGACTTTTGCATTGTGTGGTGCTTATGTTCCCCCAGATGGAAAACAGTGGGTCCTCCTAAGCCATAGATGGCCTTAGGAAAACCGTTTCTTAATGAGATGGTAGAGGAGGAAGGCCGATGTGGCAGCCGGACCAGCCCGTTCGCACTGCACGATGTGGACAGGGCCCGTCTCTTCCCAGCATTTGTCCTCACTCAAGATTGTGTGGACCGCTGCAAAGGCAATAGCTCTGTCACCTTCTCTGACAACACCACCACCCTGGAATGTGGGTGAATGGGACTCCGTGGCATGCGCTCTCCAGCGATTGACGGCGCAGCCAGAACCGATTATGGAAATGACGCTGGCGCGCCTCGATGGCTTCCACATTGCCTGGCGCAGTTCCAAGCCCACTTCGCCTCCCCTCCCTCACTTGTCATGCTGCTCTGTTCACAGCTCTGACAGCGCTTGCTGAAGGGCGCAGATAGGAAACGCACCACTGGCATTTCCCCGCAGAATTACCTCTGGAGCAGACAACGTCTCAGCAAGACGCCTAGGTTCGGGGCAGGGGCTCCTTTTCTCTCGTTCTTCCGAACCCGCACAGTGCCACGCCTTGCGTATCTCCTTGTCTTTCTAGTTTCTTCTTTTATCCTGAGGAGCGTTCTCAAGCCTCTCAGCCTTCAAATCTAAAGAGAGCAGCATTTGAATCTTTTCATGGCTTGCAATGCTCAGTTTATGTTCGAACTGTGCAGTTCTCCTTTCAAATCATCTGTCTTGGATACAAGTCTTTACATCTTGCAGATGAGCACATGCTAGCCTTTGGTTACCTATTTACTTCACCTCTGATTTGTTTTCCTTCAATTGCTCCATAAATAGATTTTTGTACAACATTCAAATTCTGTGTCAGCTCTCTCTCTCTATCCCTCATTTTTTTCCTAGTAAACAACCGTGAGTGGTTCGGCAAAACAAAGTGTAAGAGGCAAGGGACCCATCGCTCCCAGGAGGGAGCAGATCCTGTAGCACAAGCACTGTGGCTAATGGACCAATTTGAAGCAGTGACCAAAGCTAGCTGGCCTATTGTATGGCCCTGGGGGATGCACACTCAGCATGGTGCCTGGTAGCCTTCCTGCATGGCCTGGCCTGAGGTCACTCCCTTTGTCCTTCCCTGTAATTGTTTTTGTGTATTCAGTGCAGGGTCTCACTATGTGGATTGGACTTTAGCAATCCTCCTGTTTACAGCCTCCCAAGCACCACGATTACAGGTGTGCTCCACCACGCCCCGTCTCAATCACTATCTCAACGTGCAGCAGGGGTGGGGCGGGCACTGCTTGTGATGCTGGGGATCAAACCCGAGCCCCTGTGCTCTCCCTAAGCAGGCGGAGCTTTAGTCTGATGAGCTATCTGGCGGGCACTTGTCCTTCCCATTCACAGACTGGGCTACATGGCCCTGGGCAAGGTCACTCTCTGTGAGCTCCCTCTAACATACTGTAAGCTTTGATCTTAGCAAGACCAGCTCCAGGAGCTGTCCTGAGAGTTTAATGAGAAAATTCATGAGGAATATTTGGATCGGTATCTGGAGCATGCCGCCTGTCCAAAGAGTTCACAATGTTGTTGGCCATCACTTTCAACTGTGTCTTATTTTCTTTAATGCTTACCAATCAGCTAATATATTACACACACATTTATTTATTTCTTACTGATTTCTTTGTGCTGTTACAGAAATTTTCATCTGTTTTGTCTAAAGTTAAATTTGGGACCCTTCCAACAGAGCAGACAACTGGTAGGGGCTTTACAAATATTTTTGGAGGGTAACAGATGCTATTGAAGTGTACAAAAATCAGGGAAACATACAGCAATGTGAGTAGGGTCAGACAGAGAAGCTCTCTGGGAAGCTTCCCCCAGACTCATTTTGCTTCCTGGAATGTAGGTCTCCTGGGTGCTAAGGCTTCTCAGGACAGCACCAGGCTTGATATGACCCCAGCAAGAGTTCACCGCATTGTCCATGGTTTCAAGGCCTCTGAGACATCATGCAGGGCATCCAAGGACAGCCTGGGCTCCTTGGGTGGGAATTGCTGATGAAGCTGTAGGCTGACGATCCAATCCAATCATCCCTCCAAAAAAATGTCGTTCCTTCTAGAAGTGTTAAGCTTATCCTTAGGGTTTTTGTCTGATATGGCCCCCAAAAGTTTGACTGTTGAAAGTCTGGGTCCAGAATGCAACAGTTTTATTTTATTTTATTTTATTTTATTTATTTTTTTCTTGTTTCAGAACCTTTGTTTGTTTATGCACTCATTTTTATGGCTGGCTCAGCCCGCCCTGAGGGCAGGGCTGGTGCAGCATGTGGTGCCAGGGTTTGAACTGCGGTCCCTGAAGCCGCCCAAGCTTTCCCAAGCAGGTGCTTTAGACCACTGAGCCATCCCGCCGGGCCCCTAGAATGCAACAGTTCAGACATGAGGCCTTCAGGAGGTCACTGGCTAAGGAAGGCTTTGCCCTCTGGCATGGACTGGTCCATTTTGGGCTTCAGAGCTGAAAGGGCTTCTTGAAGGGTGGCACTAACTGAAAGAGATGGGCTGATGGAGAAATCAGGCCTCGTAGGTGTGCCCTGGAGTGTTAGGGTCGAGAAGCGCACCGCGTGAAGGAGACTCCAAGAGACGTTCTCTCATGCAAAAAGCAAGGGGATTTTATTTTCCAAGCATGCGTGGGGCTCACTGAACATGCAGGAACAGAGAGCCCCAAGCAGGGTGTGGGCAGTGTATTTAAGCCCACAGACAAAGGCAGGAGGAGTTTTGCAAGAGCGGTTACAAAAGCAAATGGCATTGGTTAATTTAAATGGTTTCTTGTACATTTATTGGCGGGGATACCTACGAGGAAGTTTAGAGTTGAGCTGCAAAGATGTTTCTTAATATGGACAGCAGATGTTCAGTCGGGGTGCATTCTGCAAATTTTGTTAACATCTTTGTAACTAGTGGTCAGGCTTATCTAAAGGGGAGGATGGGGACTTAGATCAGGCCGCAGTTGGGTTGCTTACAAGAAATAGGACATTCTGACGTGGGAAGTTGTTCCCATCCTTGGGCTTATCTGAACTTTTAGCAGGTGCAGCATCAGCATTGGGCGCAAGCAAGGGAAGAAGCAAAACTATAATTAGCATTTTGTAATTTTAACTTTTAAAGGATTCTAGAACTAGTCCTGGAAATTCCTGTACTGGGGCCATGTGGGTTTTGTAAAAATCTCTCTTACAGGAGGAGTTGATTTTATACTTTCTCCCCTCCTGCCCACCCCAGCCCTCAGCAATGTGGGCATCTTTGCCCTACCACACGGTCTCTGCCATGGCCTTCTGCCTCACACAAGGTAAAAACGGTGGAGATCAATGGCCGAAGACCGCAACCTCGGAAACCATGAGCCCAAATAAATCTTTCCCCATGCATGCAGCACCCGCAAGGATTGAAAACGCAAGCCTTCATTGGGAAAGAAGGAAACCAAGCTAAAGCTTGGTGAGCTGCAGACGTCAAGTTTGCAGGGTGAGGAAAGGCTGCAAATGAGGTTTAGAGAAATTATTTAGTTATATAAAAAAATTCGTGAGGGAGCAGTCCGATCGGCTGCGCGGGGCTCCACAAGTACTGCCCACTGCAGTCCCGGGGTCAGGGCGCACACTACTGCGCAGCTGCTCCGGCGTCATGCAGGGAGCCACGGCCCGACAAGCGCTTGCTTTGTCTATATGTCCTGAGCCTGCCACCTCTCCGGCTGCTGCTCTTCCCTGGCCTCATCTGTCCCTTTCTCTCCAAACCAAGCTTGGCCTGGGCTGCATGCATCCTGCACGACGTGTCCACCTGCAAGACCTCAACCAGGGCCTGGCTTTAAGTTCCATTTATAAACCAACGACTTCTGAATCCTCACGTCCTGCTCACCCCTCCCCTTCGTGCCCCACCCACTGGAACGCTGGAACATCCCATCAGAGCTCGCAGTCACCAAGCACACAACCTGAGTCTGATTACCACCTCCTCCCTCGGCTCTAGAATTCCCCCTGCAGGAAATGAGACCACCGCCCGCTCAGCTGGGTGGCCTGAAGACAATGGAGCTTCCGGGATGCCTTCCGTGCTCCACTCCCACACACGCAGTCTGTTGACGAGCCCCGTTTCCTCTCCTTCGGAGGGATTGGGGGGCATCCTCTGTGCTCATCCTGTTCAGCCAGGACTGGCAGTAGGACTCCGCAGTTTCCCTGTCCCTCTGGTCTCCTACAGTAGAGTCTCCATGCAGCTGTGAGGGGAGGAGGGATTCAAATATTGTCGTCAAATGCCAGACGGGACTCCCCAGAGAGCAGCCCTGTGTTTTCCACAACACTTTGGTGTTCGTGTGCCTTCTGGTTTGCCAAACACTTATCTGTTCCAGGTCACCTGTCTTACCATAGACCTTCCCTGGAGGGAGACTTGGTCCCCACTGTGGCCCACTGGGCTGGCCAACCCTCTGCCCCAAGAGGAGAGCTCCTGCCTCCATCTCCTTTTACAGACAAGGAAAACCTCTTGCAGTGACTACTCTTGAAAGTGACTTCAGGGGTGCTCTGGCTGTGACAGTCCTTTGTTTCCAGTCTGCTCGGTGACCAAAACATTTCTTACTGGGTCAGGGGTCTGTGGCCATCCCTTTCCTCAGGCGGCATCTGCATACTGAGTGAAGGGGATGTCAGGTGCCACTGGGGACAGCACAGATACCTCGTGCTGGAGGCACCTTCACTGAAGGAGAGTGTGCCCTGCAGGGTCACTGACACATAGACTGCTTTCTAGGAAGGGGCACCATGGTGACAGGGGTCTCCTGATGACCCAGATGGCACGCTGAGGGGTTCCAGAACTCTATAAAGATTCAAGCCTATATGGTAGGCAGGAATGGGTAGGGACACTGTTATGTTTGTGTCTAGGCCTCGTACAGTCATGGGGCGGCTTCTGGAATTTGTAATTGATTATTGTGGAAATGGGTGCTGCTCCTGCACTGGAGCAGGTGACTTGCATTTCAGTGTGAGGGAGGAAGAGAAGTTAGCTGCTTGAGCAGCTGCTGTCTCTCTCCTTGCGCTCTTGCTCTTGCCTGCCACCATGAAAAGTTGTTTTCTGCCATGCGCCTCTCTGCCTTGGAGCCAGCTGAATATGGATTGAAACCTCCAGTAACTGTGAGCTAAACCAACCTTTCTTTTCTGTCATTATGAGTGTTGGATATTTGTCCCAGCAACGAGAGAAGAGTAACTTAGACAGAGACCCAGAACCATTTGGGAAGTTTAGCTTTTGTGCCCCCATTAGGGTCTTTGGGAGGTCTACTGAGTTGACATGCAGGAGCTCAGTTCACGCTCAGCAAAGACCTGGTTTGCATCTTATCTTTCTGGATCTTGGAAAAGCAACTTGCAATCCACAAGAATTCCCAATCATTTTAGTGCCTTGAAATTGACACCCGGGATACTTCGAAATTTACTCTGCTATTTTCCTGTGCCAGAATCTTTAGCTTTGTCTGAGGTGAATCAAAGCTGTGAAGTTACTTTCCTCTACGCATTTCCCAATGGGTGTAAGTATCTTGCTAGGTACACCTGTATACTTAGGATACATACTACAGTTATCAAGAACATGTAGCCCATGAAAATAACACAATGGGGCATTGCAGGTTTAAGCCATTAAACTGTGACTAAGTAAATGGGCAAGAATTAAAATAATGACTTAAAAATAATGCATTCTTTTCAATTCCGATTTTATTTTAAGGTCACTTGATTTCATGGAAACACAATGCGAGCAGGACATGTCACGTGACATGAACACTGGGGAAGGTGCTATCTGCCGGCACCGCCCGCTGACAGGTGCTGTCTTTCCCTTTGCCTGTTGTTTGAAGTGAGCCTCTAAAGCAGCTAGCCTCATTCATTCCTACTTCCTGGAGGAAGGTCTCCACATCTGCTATTTGGGATTATTTTGGAAAGATTATTTGTCTTTTCATTTATCTATTTCTCATTTAGTTAAATCAGTATGGATTCATGGATACTTATTTTATCCTACAGTTACAACCCCAAGCTATGTTATTTGTTTGGTTCACAAGCTTGCTCTAGCTTCAGCCCTTAGGCACTCCTACATGCTGCCCACCGATTTCTTCAGCACACTTTCATCTGTTTGATCATTGAATGTGCTTCTTTTCTGACCTTAAAAGACTCTGAAGGACACCTTATTTTGCCACTGTCTTAGTGGAGCCATGTCTGCAAGGACTCCTTGTTCCTTTTCATCAGAGGAATTTTTATTTAGTAATAAAGGTCTGGTCAAAAGGTATGCTCATTGCTCCTGAGGTTTACTGCTCCCAGGCCCGGCTGGCAGGTAGAGCTGAAGATAGGAGTGGGTGATTAACTTGCGTGTACACATACATTTGTATTGGTGTCGGTGTCGGTCTCCATCTATAATGTAAGAAACTGAGCCCTAAGTATATTCTCTTGTCTTGGATGCAGATGTATGAGTAAATGGTCAAGTTTAGGATTTTCTTCTTATTTTTGAGAAATCACACTGTGATTAACATTCATGTATTTATCTGCTCAGTCCTAGTCTAGATGTAAAATAATTTCAGAATAGTTGACTCATACCTAAGAAACAGATTTATCAATTAGAACACCTGAATATATATAGGTTAAATTCTTAAGTAAACTTTATTTTCCTAGAACATACTATATTTATGCAGTATTTTTGTCTGTAGATTGTATTAGCCTAGCTAATATCAGAATGTGATTTAAATCTTTGTCTTTGCACCTGTGTGAATAATAGTAGCTTCCCTTTAGCTAAGTCTCTCTTTTGGTGAACTTTATCTATTCCCCATCCTTATTGTAGTTTTACTTTTTTGGTTTTCCAGTGGAAGATCCAATGAAAAGAAACTAGATGACTTAAACTGGCAGCAGGTAATAAGAGAGAACCTGAGATTAGACACTCAGATATTTGAAGTCAACATGTACACACTGAGCAAAGGGATGTTGGTTGTTGTCTAGGGCAGTGCAGCTGTGAAGTCCTGGGCACCTCAGAGAGGAGGAACAGAGGATGGATAGATTCTCTGGACACCAAACGCCAAGGTATCATGCATGTGACAGGGTCTTGGGATCACACACGGTGGACTGGCGTGCTTGGCTACACACTAGAAACATGCAGAAGGGCAAACATACTCATATTACCACCACTCTCACCCTCACCCAGCTCCTGTGACCATCTCATGCCACGTGTTGTCACTATTTCATCTCATTGCAGAGAGCTTCTGATTCAGTTCTACTTCCATTTGGCCTGGCTATGCAGTATTTTAAGGTTCCCAGGTGCACTCTAGCATGCCAACCAGGGCTGCAAAGGATGCCATGACCATTTAGATATCTAATGTTTTGCATGTGGAAGGCTTGGCCCCGGCTTGGTGCTACTGGATGACTGGGGAGCTTTTGATAGATGGGAATCGTGTGAGAGGTTTGGGGTCACTGGGGTGTGCCCGTGGAGTGGATTGTGGGGCCTCAGTCTCTGCCTCTCTCCCTCTTCCATTTCCCAGCTATGATGTGAGCAGTTTGGTGAATGTAGTGGGCCAGTTGGACATGGGTTGAAACTGAGAACCAAAATAAACATTTGGTTCCAAATGTGCATTATCTCAGGTATTTTTTTTTTCTTTTATAGTAATAAAAACCTAACACAACTGGCATTTCCAGACTGCTGTTCAATGTGGGTACTCATCTTAGAATGATTGTTTGACCTCTGACTTGAAGCTTTTCAGGGATAGGATTCAATGCCTCTCGCTCTGTGTGCATTGAATATAAGACTGGGCTTTGCATCACATTTGACTCTGGACCCCGTAATACTCTATATGACTACTGGAAGAAGGAGTCCGTTGAGCGGATGAATGTGTTTGTGTTTTGTATAGGCTTGATTTCACCTGATCTTGTGGCCAAGTCTTTCACCATGTGCTGCCGAGGATTTGATTCCCCCTAACTTTTGAGGGCAGCTGATCTCATTGTTGGACAGGTCTATCCATGAGCAAAAGCCTACAGTTTAGTGTTTATTTATTCTTCTTAGTTCAGTTCCTTAAGACTGTACAGATCAGCTCCCTCCCTTCCAAAGTGAAAGCCTCTGGATGCCCAGCTTGGCACCCTTTCCACCACTGCCCTCTGCTCCATCCCCTGCTGCTCACAAGGTGGGGCCATGGTACCCAAGGTCCAGTACCCTTCCTTCTATCTCTTGCCACTTCTGCGGCCTCTAAGCAGTGAAGGTGGTAGAAATGGCGAGCCCTGCAGCTGAGCTTTGACCTCCTCGGGGTTCAGTAGGTCTCTCCCTCATTTTCTATGGTTCCTATTAAAGGTTTTATTAGCTCTCTGAAAAGCTCTGCCCCAGTGCCGGCTCATATTAAGTAGATTTTTCCACATGAACTTCTGGCAAATAACATGGTTTCCTAAATTGGATTTATATAGTTAACTTTTTAAAAAACCTGAATGCAGAACTTTTATTTATTTTTATTAAAGAAACATTTCCCTTTCCTCTACATTACTGTTATCTATCCATGTCGTTTAATATTAAGTCTGCTAACTGTGTGATGGTACCAATTGGATCAGCACCCTTCTGTGTCTCCAGCTAAAGTGTTAGCAGTATCACCAAACCCTTGCTGTGGCAGCTTTTCTCTAGAACCGCTCAGTGTCACCCATTCCATATTTTGTGTTTTCTTCTGGGATTATTTGGAAACATTTTTATAAGCTCTAATAAAATCTGGATATACATTTTGTAGGCATCATTTCTCTTGGAGTCATGCAAGCTTCTTTTCTCCTCTGATTGCCACACTGTTCTAATACTGTGCCAACCATTCTTGGTAACTTTGCTGTTCCAGGTGTCTTTAGGGAAAGCTGAAGATGACCTGGGCTTTTTTTTTTTTTTTTTGTGGAGCTGGGGATTGAACTCAGGTCCTTGTGTTTGCCAAGCAAGTGCTTATTCTACTGAGCTATCTCCCCAGCCAACCTGGGCTTTTGACCCTGATGAGAGAAAGGAATCAGGCTCAGAAGAAAAACCCAGTCCATTCCTCTGTGTGCAGATGTCACATGACATGTGGCTTCCTGAATTAACTATCTCTTGCCACCTAAGAAGTTGCTCCAAGTCTAGGGCCTTAAACCTAGGACAATCCATGGCCTTGAAGTTTCTGGGAGTGAGGAAATCAGGGGTGGGTTAGCTGGATGGCTGAGACAAGGAGGTCTCACGGTCTCATGAGGATACAATTCAATGATAGCTGAGTTCAGACACTCTCCTGAAGGCCTCTGAGAGGCTGAGGCTGTTTCTGAGAAGCCTCGTTCCGCTAGGTGATGGTTAGAGGCCTCATCTTTCTCACAGGATGCTTGAGTGATCCAGTGATAAGGTCAGAGCTTCCCCGGCATGGGTGACCCAGAAGAGGGCAAGCACCGTGGATGCCCCAGTACGTTCTATGACCTGTCTTTGATGCCACACAGACTACTCCTGCTTTCTTCAGTTCATTCCTACAGAGCCACTAAGCCTTGCCTGCCCACAAGGGAGACAGGATTAGTTTCTAGCTCTTGCAGGAAAGAATGACAAAGAATCGTGGACGCGTTGTGTGATCACTGCACATCAAGGGTCAGCATTTTTCCCCATGCTACTAAAGGTTGATGGCATCATGCGCATATTTTTTGAGAGCAATAGCTGGCGCTGGGGTTCTGACCAGGAAGATGTGGATAAGAGAGAACTTGACCACGTAATCTAGTTTAGAAAGCTCTCCTCCCCTCTCATAGCACAGGACCTTGTGCCCTCTGATTAACATTCATCCTCTCATCCGAATCATGATCTTCATCATTTTGAAAACTAAGTAGAGATGGGAGTCTTCCTTCCAGCATGTGACAATGAGTCTGTGTCCTTGGGAATGCTAAGGGGAGCCTTGCTGGCTAAGAAGAGTCCCTGAAGACTTTATGCAGCCAAGATGTAAACTAGTCATGAGAGTTAGGTTAGCACTACCTTTTACCTTGTTTAATTATTTATTATTTTTTAAATCAACTTTCAAGTTTGCAAAAGCTTTAAATATATAAAAATAGTGACAGTACAGTTTGCCTATACTTTTAATCCAATTTTCCTTATCACTGTCTTACATTTGCCACAACGAGTGAATCAGTAGTGGTACAGTATCAATAACTAAGGCCCATAGAGCTTGTTTTCCTGTTTTTACTTCATACACATTTTCTATCTGGGAATCCCATATTACATTTCATAGTTATGTCTTTGTAAGGCCCATTTTGCCATGCCTGTTTTGCACTCTGTGTATGTTTTCCATGGTTTTAATATTTTTGAGCATTGCTAGTTATGGGTTTTATAGGATGGTCCTCTACTGGGATTTGTCAGATGTTTTTGGCTCATGAGTGTCCTAGTGTTAAGGGTTTGCCATTTTCATCCCATTATGTCAAGGTTCTGACGTATGGTCATGACCTACCACTGTTGTTACGGTTTGTGTCTAAACGCCTGCTCAAAGCTTCATGTGCTGACAGATCTTCAGAGGAAGCGGAATCTAGTGTGTGTGATCCTGAGATTAAGAGTGTGTGATTAATAAATCAGCCCACTGATTGGATTGGCCTCGTTTAAGCTGGGGTGAAGGATGAGTGCTACACCTGCTCTAGGGCGGGTAACCTGCGTATAGTATAAGGGACAGAAAGAGCCTTGCCTCCCCTCTTGTTGGTTCTGCTGTCATGACCGGTTGCTCCTCTGCCCTGTGCCATCCTGCCTGGGAGCCATCTCTACAAACTGTGAGCTAAGTGCACCTTTCCTCCTTTCACTCTGGCTGTCAGGTATTTCGTCGCAGGCAAGAGCAAAGTAACTAAGACAACTGTTGATGGTTAGCTCGATCCCCTGGGTGGGCAGTGTTTGCTAAGCTTCTCCTCTGGGGAGCTTTTTCCTGCCCCTAATTGTCCTCTTTGGAAAGAAGACCCTGGATGCAGCCTAGTGTAATAGAACAGGGGATTATATGGCATGAGGAGCTCTGTTTCTCTTCCGTATTAGTTACCTTTCTGCACCTGACATAACAATTTTAAAAAAGCAAAAGTTTAATTTGGCTGTTTCCGAGGGCTCTGTCCATGCTGAGCTGGATCCAAGGCAAAAACATCATAGAAGAAAGGTAGGGTGGGGGGAAAGTGCACCCCAGTGATAGCGAGGAAGTAGAAACAGGGAAAGAACTCAAGAGACACCAAACCCTGGAAGTTCATGCCCCACGTGACCGCCTTCTCCAAGCAACCCCACCCTCTAGCAGTCCATTCAGCTGTGAACTCGTCAGTGCGTGCATTGGTGCATTTTGTACCCTGCATACCTGAGCCTTTGGGAGATAACATATTTCAACTGTAATAAGCATCTCTGGGGTGAACTATCGGCACATATTATCTGGAGTTCTCTGTGCACGGGATTTGTCTGTTCTTCCTGGTTGTTTCTTCCAGGGATTTTTCATTTATTTACATATATGTCTACATATATGTATATGGACATGCGGATAGTTATTATTATACTTTGAGGTATTATGTGCTATTCCTTTATTTCAAGATAAGACCTCATTCTGCTCAGCTTTACCTCAACTTTGTGTAATGATGGGATACAGAGTTAGGTATTGTATATACTGACTGCCATTGCGAATTTTTTTTTTTTTTTTGCCTTCAAAGTAACCCAGAGCTATATGATTTTCTCTAAACAGTGCTATACATAACAATTTTTGAGCAAAATTGATTTTCATACTGATGTCCCCAACTCATCCCTTGCCACACAGATCATTCTAGTCTTTTCTCCATATACCTGTAACGTCTCACCTCAAGAATGGAAAACCATGATCTCATTATCTGTCATCTGTTGACTTAATTGTTCCATTCCACTGCATATTTATAGCAGTATCAGAGTCACTAACCTGTGCCCACAAAGGAAACAACCTTATCAGCCGAAGCCCAGCGCCTATGTGCATTTATTTTTCTTTTAGTTGCGTAGATCTCATTCGGTTTTTAAACTTACTTAGGTCAGCATCTTCCTTTCCACCCCTCTTCACTGAAATATTTCAATTTCTCTTCCATGATCTGATTTAATGTGAATTTTGTCTCAAAATATTTGGATAAAGATGAATAAGTGTCCCAACCCTGAGGTAGAATTTCAGATTTGTTCATTGCTACTTCAAATAATCCTGCTACATTTCACAGTCTGAACAGTTGACATTATTCATGAGTTTCCTCAAATACATTTTTTTTGGGGGGGGGGGAGCTCCATGGTTATTTTTAGCTCTCAGAAGGTCAGGAATAGGTAAGTGCATTTTTGTGATGAAAAGGGGAAAAGCCTGAGTTGGTTGGTTCAGTGTGCTCTGTGGGCTGTAGCCGCTCGTGAGGGAGGTGGCTGGAGTCCCTGTAGGCCTGGCAACACTGGTATTTGTGTAAAGGGGCCAATGGGGGTCATTCCTGATTCAGAAGGACTGAGCACATTTTACTCCTCAGAACTCCTGTATGATGCTGACACCGTGGTGGGACGTTTTCTTCTGCTAGGACATTGTTTGTGTTTCTTGGGTTAAAATAATCATCTCAGGAAATTTCTTTGATGTTCTTTTCCCTAGTCTTATGAATAAGGCCAATCTTTTAAAAATAAAATGCAGGGTAAGTTATCGGAAGCTCTTGGAAAAAGCCAAGGCCCCGCCTGGTGTTCCTTGGTGCAAACACTGAAAAGCCTGCTTGCAACCCTGGCATCCTTATGAGGCTTCCCAGCATAGACGCCATCCACGCACTCTCCGCTTCACGAGTGCAATCTGAAGTAAGAGTGCAGAGAGTGGCTCAGTTTTACTTTGAGACCTTGCCTGGTGACTTTGTGTCACTTGATCCCCAGATCTGAGCGATGTCTTGATCCAAAATTAACTTCATACTCACATCAATATTCAGAGCTCCCAGTGCAGGGCCCTGACCTTCCTAGTGTTTGAGGGTTCAAGCGAAAGGATCAGGGAAACTCATCCATATGGGAGAATTTCTAAGCTCTCAATCCAGAATGTCTGGCTCTCCAGGTTATGGACCAGTCGGGGACTCACTCTTCCATGGCCCTGTAAACCCCAGTTTGAATCACTTCTCCAGGTTGAAAAATCTCCCTGTAAAGCCCTAATTGCTCTTCCTGGGCATGGCTGCGCGAGGGCCTGGCTGTGACATGCAGGGGCCTGAGTGTTACCAACCCGGTTGCTTTTTGCTCTTTCTATCTAGTGTTTTGTGGCGATGCTGGAAAGCCCCGCGCTGTAGCTTCTTGGAGGGTGACTGCCGCCTGTCAGGTGTTCTCTTCTACCACAGCCCTGGAATGAGCTTGCGGGTGTCACCCCTGAATGAACACCTGGCAAGCCAGAAGCTTCTCAGTGTCATGGTGTAGGCCACTGTCCCGATGGGGCGTGGCTTGCGCCTGCCTCTGATGCCAGGTGCCCAGCCCCATTCCCACGATGCCGTTCCTGTTCCTTAGGGAGTGAGATCCGTGTTAGCGTCTCCTAACCAAGCTCAATGTTTCATTTTAAGGACTTTCCGTCCCACATTCCTTCACCGCTCTGAACACCTCCATATCTCTGAGAATAACGATCAGAGTGATCGTGGCGCCTTATACAATGGGGTCCTCTTTACTCCACAGTGTGGGCTATGATGGCGGTCTGCACTGGGGTCACGAGGTGCATACTGTACTGTGTGTGAAGAGCATGCCAGCCAGACTTCTGCTTATAGCTCCAAGCTTGTCCTTCTAGTAATTCTGTAGCTACCAAAACAAGAAATCAGGGAGGCACCCTCACCCTCTGGCCCATGCCCTTTTCACGGTGAACTTTCAAGAATCCTCACGATGTTTTGGTTTCCCTGCTTCACGGCTCTCTAGCTCCGTCTTTAGTACTCTTAGCCCTAGTGCCAAACTGCTACTCATCGCACTTTGCTCTGTGACCAGTT
The DNA here is from genome assembly GCA_004027025.1 of Myocastor coypus. Taxonomy (NCBI): domain Eukaryota; kingdom Metazoa; phylum Chordata; class Mammalia; order Rodentia; family Myocastoridae; genus Myocastor; species Myocastor coypus. The sequence continues at coordinate 1,694 of PVJA010008608.1, read as the reverse complement.
TGAATTTGTCCCCCAAAGCTCAGGTGTTAGGATTTATATTTATGTTACTGGGGCATGGGAGCGCTTGGAGGTAGTTAGGTTTCTAATCTATCTGATGGTGGAGTTAATAGCTTTCTAACTAAAGGAAGAAAATGGTCTATTGAGGCAATTATCTTTTTTAAAAATGTATTTAGTACAGGGTCTGACTACACAGATCAGACTTGTGGTGATCCTCCTGGTTTCAACCTCCCAAGCCCTGGGATTGCAGGCACATCTCAGCATGCCCTGGGGGCAGGGCTGGCACATCACACTTGGGATCAAACCCTGGTCCCCGCTTCTGCCTAAGCAGGCGCTTTAATCCACTGAGCTATCTGGCTGGCCCTGTGGATGGCATTTTATCTGGCATAGAAAATCAGAGAAAGAGGAAGAAAAAACTGGCTAATTAATTGTCAGGGCAAGCAGCAATGATGACAAAACTAACAAACAAAGAAACAAAAATGAAGGAAAAGGGAGAGAGCCAGGTTGGTGTCCTCTAGCTCTCTAGAATAATCTCGCGATGCTCCCAAAGGCCTCAGCTGGTGCCATGCAGATGCTGGCGCCAGCTCCCGGACTTCTCTTCCTTAGCACCAGGACCCAGATGGAATCCTATTCTCTGTATGTTGCCGGGCTTAGGGTATAAAGAACCTGTGTTTGGGTCAGAGAAAGAGAAAACAGACGGAGACACCACGTGGGTCCAGCTGCATTCTCCTCAAACCCATCCTTCATAAATCTACCAAAATAGCTCAGGCTTTGTGGCTTACACTATGGCGCTCTTGAGATTTGTGATCAGAGGCCTCCTACCTGGCACCTGGAGCTCTGGAGCATAACCACCCGATTCTGTGGCCCCCAGGCGCACAGCTGCTGGGCCATTGAAATGTGTCCAACCTGTGGTGCGCTATTGGTCTGTGACACATAGTTATCCCCGAGGGCTGGTTGTGAAGGAGCCTGTCATGGGCATCTTTAGTAATCTGGGTGCATGTTGCTAGTAAAACACACGTTTAAAGTTGATTTAATTTTTTTTAAATCTTTTTGAGCATGGCTGCTAAGCTTCATACACTCACATCGCTTGTATTTGCGAGTCCTATTACATTTTTGATTTGATGTTTTGTTTTTTGCTCCTTTCTGTTTTTTTTTTTTTTTTTTAAAGACAAGTTCTCACTGTGTAGCCCAGGCTAGTTTTGAACTCGCTATGGAGTCCAGGCTGGCCTTGCACTCAGGGTGATCCTCTTGCCTCAGCCTCCCAAGTGCTGGGGCTACGGGCTTCCATCACTGCACCTGGCTCCCACTTAACTTTTATTGGGCATTGCTGTTCTAGATCTAACGCCTCTGTCTCAGCAAACACCTCAGGATATCTCATGCTTTTGTTCGCTTCTCTTTAGACCATTTTATGTTTCTATTTTCCCTTCTTCTCCCCTCCCCTACATCCCTTTTCTCCTCTTCTTCTTTTATTCTCTCCCTTTTTCTTCCTCCTCTCCTCTTTCCTCTGCCTTTTCCCCTCCTCCTTTTGCTTTTCTTCCCTCCTTTCCTCCCTCTTTTCTCTTCCTCCCTCTCTTCTTTCCTTCTTCCCTTCCTCCCTTTCTCCCTTCTTCCTTTACTCCCTTCCCCCCTCCCTTTCCCCTCCCTCCATTCCTCCCTCTCTTCTCTCCCCCTCCCTTTCCCCTCCCTCCCTTTTCTCC
>PVJA010008607.1:0-63757 GCA_004027025.1 Myocastor coypus | reverse complement strand
ATGTATTAATCTAAACTGATCCGATGATGAAAATATGTAATATAACCATTGTTAAATTTAAACAATAAAAGAATTGAAAAAAAAAAAAAAAAGAAGCTATTTCTTGAGGAATTACACAGAATTCTAGAATAAAAGTAAATATAATGTTGTTTCAAATACATTATTTTCTAGATGACCTGCAGGATAATCCTATTAAATAATTTCAATCAGAAGAAATAACAGTGGAAAATGTTCAATAATTTACCTAAATTTTTAATCAGAAAAGCCAGAATTGGTATCAAATAATACACTTATTTTTATTTTTCCAGTTTTTAACTTAGCAGCATTAGCTTTTAAATAATGACTGATTTTCTGTATTTTACTCACTGTAGTCATTAAGTTGCATGAGCCAGGCACAGTAGAAAAGCAGCAGAAAAATTAAGTTAAAAAAATTAATGATTTGTCTTTAAATCTGGGTTTCTCACTATATTTTATATGTTAAGCACTGTTCCTGAAAGTAATTACCAGTAATTGTTCTTTGGGATTGCTATGTGCATATGAGACATTATCATTACTCTAATTAGAACAGCCAAAACTGAAAAGTGTTAAATTTCAGTTCAATTAAACATTTGTTTTGCAGTTTATTTGTAGAAATGACAGATGTATACTATTCAAAAATCAGAATCTGATAGACTTTTTGGGAGCTGATATATAATATATAAAAGCATTAAAAAGAACAAATTGAATAGTTTAGTAGGAACTGCACCTGCTAAAGTGGTATCAGAGCAACTCCCCAGGATTTTAAAAACTCTGTCAAAACCAAAGAACAGCTCTTTCTGCAACATTCTCAAAATTAGTAACAGTTCAGAGTAAATATATCATAGAGAAATTTGGATTTATTTTATGGAAAAAAGAATGTTATCTCTTTTGACTGGAATCTTTTACTGAGATGAATTACATATAACATAAAAGTGACCACTCTAACCATTTTAAGAGTATTATTCTGTAGTATTAATTACATTCATAGTCATATACAACTATCACAACTTAGTTTTATTTTATTTTTATATTTATTTATTTATTTATTTTTGTCTTTCTGAGACAGGGTCTCGCTATGCAGTTGAGGCTGGTCCTGCGCTTACTTTTGTAGCCCAGGCTGGTCTCGAACTCGCACCAATCCTCCTGCCTCAGCCTCCCAAGTGCTGGGATTACAGGCGTGAGCCACCACGCCTGGCTCACAACTTAGTTTTAAAACTTTTATCACCACAACTGTGTAGCAACAACTTTCCCTCCTTTTTATTCATCCCTGCTTGGGCCAGCCTCTACTTTGTATCCTTATGAATTTACTCCAGATATGTGATGTAAGCGGAAAGGTATTAGTCTTTTTGTGGGTGGTGGTTTCACTTTTTAGTGGTCATCTATATTATAAGGTGTACCAGATCTTAACTCCTTTTTATAAATTACTAACTTCATTTGCACATTTTGTTCATCCACTCACTGGACACTTGCAGTATGTATTAGTTCCTTCTCTGCTACAATAACAAAATATATAAATCTAGGTGCTTATACAAAGAAAAAAATTAACTCAGCTCAAGTTTTTAGATATTTAAGGTCAGGAGCTACTATGCCCTGGTAAGGACCTTCAAGCAGCATAAAGAGAGAAACAGAAAAGGGACGGACTGTACCCACGCAGAGAAGACCACATATGTGGGGCGGGCTTGCTTTCCTACCAATACCTCATGCAAAGTAGCTCACTTAAAAAGGTCATCATTCATCTCTTTAGAGGCCAGGGCTGAAGTGATCTACTTGCTTGAAGGTTCTAACACCTTATACTGTCACATTTGTGACCCAGGGTCTAGTACATGAAACTCTGGTGGAAAAGCATAATCAACAGAAGCTGACTACAGTGAAAAATGTTGCTGGGAACACTGCCATATAATTGAGCCCTTTTTTTCTAATCATTTAGAGGTAAATGCAGAAGCTGAACAGTTATAACTTTAATGAAAAAAGATAAGTCAAAATTTCACAATAAAATAATACGAAAATGGGCCAGCCAATAGCTCAGTGGCATAAGCACCTACCTGGCAAATGCAAGGTCCTGAGTTTGATCCCCAGTAAACAACAACAACAACAATAATAATAATAATAATAATAATAATAATAATAATAATATAGTTAATTCATTGAGCATTATTTTTTGGAGTAGTTAATCAGAATACAAGATATGGGCATCAAAATTCAAATTTTCCAAGCAGTATTAGTGCAAACTTTTCAGTGAATTAAGAGAAATTAGTCTAGTTTAACTATACTACGTTACAGTACAATTGTTATATTTCCCCCTTCTTTCCCTTTCCCCTGTCCTAGTTCCTTTCTCCTTTTGAACGATTTCTAACTTTGTGAGAAATTAACAAACACTTCCTCAGAGTGGCTGCAGTACTTTGCTCACCCACAACAGGGAGATGGGCTCCTTTTCCCACATCTCTACAAGGCTTCATTTTTGTCCTATGATTACAGCCACCTTGGTAGCTATCAAACGTTATCACATTGTGGTTACTAACTACTGAAAATAAAGTTTTTTCAGGTATTTAGTTTGTATGTTCTCCTTAGAAAAATAACTATTTGAGTCTTTTGTCAATTGTTCAGTTTTGTCCTCCTGTTACTGAATTGTAGGATTTCTTGCTTCTATTTTTCTAACAGAGTACCACTTTGTAACTCAGGCTGGCTTCAACTTCATGGAAATCCTCTTGTCTCTGCCTCTCAACTGCTGGGATTACAGATTAATCCAGCAAGTTATTTATTTAGTCTAAATAGATACCCAGTACCCTCATCAGTATGTGATTCACAATTATTTTCTCTCATTCTTTGGGCTTCCACTCTCAGGACAGTGCCTTTTTATTGGGGTAGGGGGCTGGGGTTGCACTAGAAATCAAGCTCAGGACCTTGCACTTGCCAGGAGGCAGTGTGTCTCTCAGCTATATCTTCAGCCTTAGGAGTACTTTCTGATATGCAAAAACTTTGTATTTTTTTTCTTTTTTAAAAAAATGTATTTAGCCGGGTGTGGTGGCTCATGCCTATAATCCCAGCACTCGGGAGGCTGAGGCAGGAGGATCGGTGCGAGTTCGAGACCAGCCTGGGCTACAGAAGTGAGCTCAAGGCCAGCCTCAACTGCATAGCGAGACCCTGTCTCAAAAAGACAAAAAAAAAAAAAAAAAAAAAAAAAAAATGTATTTAGTACAGAGTCCACAGGGTCTCACTACACAGATCATACTTGTGATTCTTCCTGTTTTTCAGCCTCCCAAGTGCTGGGCGCAGAGCTGGCAAGGTAGGCCAGGAAGTTTCACATCTTTTATGAATCTAAATTATCTTTTTCTATTATTTTCTATGTCTTTGGTGTTACGCTTAAGACTTCACTGACAAATTCTAAGTCTTCAAGATTTGTCTCACATGTTCTTCTAAGAACTGTATACTCTGGACTCTTAAAATTTAAGATTATTTGATCTACTTTGGGATAATTTCTTGTAAAACATATAAAATAAGGGCTCATTTTCATTAATTTCCATATGGTTATCCAGTTTCCTCAGTATTGCTGTATTTGTTAAAGAGCTGCCTTTTTAATAATTAGGATGCTATCAATGATATATTATCATTTTTGTGCATATTGTGGTGTTTTTTACAGACTATCTTTGGCCTCAGCTTGTGGTGAACTCCCTGCCTCAGCTACTTGAGCACTTGGATTACAGGGGCATGTACCATCACACCACTTATATGTCACCTTACAGCTTGCAGTTCTCTAACTGTGATATACTTTTTTCAGTTATCTTAGAATGCACCTTAGTTTTTCTTTTAAAATGTTATTAACTTCACTTCAAAAGTTACAAGTGTTCAATTATCTAATTTAAACAAGGTAAACAAAAAGGAGTAAAAACTAGTATTAAGAGAAAGTCATACATAACACTTTGGTTTCTTAAACTAATATTAAGAGAAAGTCATAGGTAACACTTTTGTTATTTAATCAAATATGTTTAAAGATTTAATTTTCAAAAACTGTACCATCTAAGGCAGTGCATTATCTATAAAAAGCTATGTATAATTAAATTAATTAATGATAATTAAAATGTAGCTCCAAAGCCATATTCGTAAGGGCTGGCCCTTACAAATCAGTGGATTAAAGCAACTGCAAGCAGGCACAGAGGCCAGGGATTCAATCCCTTGGCCTGCCATGCTGGCTTCACCCCTGGGGCATGCTGAGAGAGCAAATGAGACAGGGCATGGTGGCACGGGCATGTAATCCCAGCTCTTGGGATCTTGGAAGGCTGTAAACATCACTATGAGTCCAGTCTAGTAGTGAGACCCTGAACACCCTCTAGAACCTTCCCTAAAATACAACAAAACAAAACAAAACAAAACCACATACTCATGACATTTCAAGCACTCGATAACCATGTGTGACCAGTGACTACCGGACAACTGATACAGAAAATTTCACTCGCTGGAGAAAGTTCTGTTGGCTAAGAACTGCTGAGAATGATCTGAAATTATGTATTTTCTAAATAAATCTTGATTGGGCCTAGAGAGACTTCAGAGGCATAAGCACCAACCTGGCCAGGACAAGGACCTGAGTTCAATCCCAGCCCCACATGCCAGGCGTGCCGTCTCGGCCCTAGATAGCCAAGCATGCTATCTTGGGCCCAGATGCATCTCAGCCCCAGATGCCAGGGGTGCCCACCATGCAAGAAAAATAAATAAAAAAAAAAAAAAACTATATATATATATATAGCTTTAAAATAAATCCTGATCTACTTCAGATAAGCACATATATATGTATACATATATACATATATTACATATAAATTTCATTGCAATGAACTGCAAACAATTAGTTCTTAGTTCAATAAATATGTAAGTGTTCACATTCTTTGAAGCACTAGGTACAAGGAGGTGTCAATTTTGTCTTTCAATTTAAAATACAAATAACCATTTCCCTCACATGCACAAAAGTTTTATGCATGGCTCAGATTCTGGGCATAGTAAAATGGAAAGTAGCACAAAGGTCCCTGGGCACCATTCATACAGCTGCTACAAATGTACCAGTGACTACAGACACCAGTACAGTACCAGTAGTCTTTACAGAAACGATGTCATATTACATTGCCTCCAAGTACCACTTATTTTCATTAACATTACCATTATGGCCTAATATGAATATCTGTTAATGGTCCTTGACACCTTTCTGTTTCTGTTTGATATGGCATGCTTAGCAGCCTTCCTTTCCTTATTTACATCATACTTTTCTTTATATGAAGATATCATTAATAAGTACAACCCTTTAAACTGTCATATACTATTTCAGCAAAGTAAATAAACATACACAGAAGAGGACATTTTTATAAGACCGGTTATTAATGTTTCCATTTTACAAGTAAAATACTGAAGCATCTTGATTACGGTATATATTTAAATTTTTTGTATTTACTATTTCACCTTATACATTTAAACATATAGGTTATATAAAACACATAATGGATATAGTATAAGGCAGAGACTAAATATAATGTTCTCCAATGTTAAGAATATTTTCAAACCTTAAACCAACTCTAAGAGGTAAAAATTTATAATAGAATCCACCTAATTGGATATCTACTCATATTTGGAATAAGAAAACTGTACTTTGATATTTTAGAAATGTCGCTCTCAGGACTTTTGCCTTTTTAGAAAATATTTCCATCCAGTCTACACATTAAACCTTTTACTTGTTTTTCTTCAAAATAAAGAGAAAAGTGAGCTACGCATAAAGAATTTCAGGAGAAAATAAAAGCATATATAAAGGATCAAAAGACAGATCTATACTATAAAAGATACAACTGCATGGTCCATTCTGCTGGCCTTTCATAAAATGAAAGGTAATGTTCTGAAAAGAACCTAAATAACAATTCCATGCCATGCCTCCCATTCTTGGTATTCACAATGGTGTGGTTTCTTTCCCCACTCACTGACAAGGTTAGCAGTATTTCCAGTATACAAAATTTAATGCTTGTTTGTTCTATTTATCATTTCATTTTGACCTTACTGGCTCAAAAATAATTGAAACAGGTTGCAGCTGCAACATATCTTCTAGTTTTCCTTCCTTTTTAAAGAGCAGTCTGGTAAAGTCGTAAGTTCCATATTATTATTATTATTACTTTTCTTTCCCCTGAAACCAGGAATTGAACTTAGGCCCTTGCACTTTAACAGGCAAGCGCTTATTCTACTGAGCTATCTCCCCAATCCCTCATATTACTATTTTTAAAAAATTAATTCTCCAAAAGATCAATCTAAAGCATTAATAACATAAGAGTCCTCTTTGTCAGAGGGATCACTTCTAGTGCAGTTTTATATTAATGTCTGATGTATTCCTTCTCCTATTCTATCCAGTAAGTTGGTACAGACCCTGGTAAATAATGGTGGACACTGGCGGGCCAAGAGCAGCTGTCCTCTAGTTTCTGTGGTACTAATACATTCATTTGTGTTTCAGACTCTTCCTATAAACACTGTCCTATGGAATGCTTTTATTTACAGGAAGATATGATTAATTAGTAAGTATAACCCTTTAAATTGTCACACTATATTTTAGCAAAGCAAATAAACACACATGAAAGCAAATATTCTTGTGAAACAGGTTATTAGAGTTTGCATTTGACAAGAAACTCCTGCAGTTACAAGATTAAAAAATTTCCCAAGGTAACAGCACTAATAAATCACAGAGTCCGATATGAAACAAGGTTTTATAGTTTCAGTGTACCTTTTACAAGCAGTTCTCACGTAAATAGCTTTTAACAAAGCATCAATGGTACCTGAAATACTTACACTGACCCCAGCGCCCAGTTCTTGGGTTCAAATAATTTGGATAAAGACCATTTGGACGATCCATTTTCTGAAGTAGTTTCCGAATATGCATGACCTCAACAAAATAAAATTAAGAATAAATGTCACCAAAACTTGACATTAATTTAGGTTTTATACTTTTCCTGAGAATCCACACCTAGCACCTACCTTTTTTATGTATGGTGGTTATAAAAGGCCTCTATTTCTCAAGTGGGTCAATGTTTTAGGAAAATAATACAGGTTATTATTTTAAAAGTCAAACAATAACAAAAGTAGTAAGAAGAAAAGGAGATCAGAGATGAAGCACTGTATTCATTTTTTGTTTGTTTGGCATTGCAGGGAACTGAAGCCAGAGCTCTGCACTTGCTAGGCTAATACTGCACTAGGAGCTACACTTCACCACAGTGAAATTATTCTAAATCCCAACATTCTGTTATCCAAAAATACCAATCAGAAATATCAGCAATAAATATCTTTCCAGAAATATTCAATATAAGAAAAGAAACAATTTCACAGAAATACAATCATAGCACTTCTACAACAAGCATAAATTTAATGTGCAAAAAAATGAAGTAAAATCAAACTTTTAAATTTTAAATACTGGGGCTGGCAAGATGGTTCAGTGGTCTAAAGCACCTGCTTACGCAAGCTTAGGTAACTGCAGGAGCCACGCTTCAATTCCCGGCACCACATGCTGCAGCAGCTCCACTCTCAGGGCAGGCTGTTGCCATCACATATATGCCTAAATTCCTAGAAGGTCTCCCTGAGTTCAGGAGAGAGCAATTACAAAATAAAGAGCTACAGACTTTCCTGGGAATATTTTTGATTCCATTTGTAGACTGGTTGAATTTTGTAAGTGCTAGCGATGCAGGTGTGTGGTGTTTAGGTAACACATCAATAGGTGTCCTATGTGCTTTTTAAAATTTGTCTGAAAGTGTTACCTTTACAAATGGTAGATAATCTGGCTGGCACGATGGACTTGTAAAAGCACATTCTTTCTTACAGGACCTCATACACACTCTTCTGGACTTTAGCACAGTATAAATTCTTTTACCACAGGTTACCTATTATCTTTCATTTGGCTGCATTTTGCTATCACAAAGTTTATAAGGGGACCCAGAAATGCTGTCTATATTTCCTGTGTTATATACAACAAGTTAAACTTGGATAATTGCAGGAATCAGTTTCAGAAAGTTCTGAGTGTTATGAAAAATGAGAAAATTACACTTTTCATCACCTAAAATTATGTACATATATATAACACTAAATTCTCTGTTTCTCTTCTGTTTCATTTCCTTATGCCTACAACTATTACTGGTTTTTCTCAATTTGGTCTTTTAAGTCCTTTACTATCTGCCAACTATCCTTCCCTCTGCTGTCCCCACTTGGGGCTTTGCAATTTCTCCTAATGCTGGGCTTCTGACAGTGTATCCCACTATCTCTCAACACTCTCTCTTGTTACACAGGTGTTCTTTCTTAGGGTGATGTTTGGTCAGAATTTTTGCAATGCTATCTTATGATGACTTTATTTTGGCCACTATGTTTCACTTTCCTTCCCTACTTTCAGGGAATCTTTGTATAAATTACATAATTTTGGGACTTTTTTTTTTTATAAACTGCTCATTTCTATCTTCCTTGAACATGCTATTCATAAGAGAGCTTTCATACAATGTATAAGACTAACACAGTATAGGTATAAATATACTTTTCATCTTTTGCTTCTCTCTAGCCAGATGAAATTATCTGAACTGAGAATCTATTATTTATTTCTTTTCTTTACCCTGTTTGCAGGCACAAACATAGCCTGACTCTGAAATTTTTCATTCAACCGTCATTAATTTCTCAGTATATTACATCTAATCAAGTGATACAATTGGCCTGTGATCTTACTCATTTATGAAGGTTTTCTTCAATGTTATTTATAAAGTTCTGAACTTTATTTCTGTTAGATTTGTGGAAACTTACACTTCTGTTCTTATCTCATGAGGCAGAGTTTTATAAAATGATACTTTCTCACCTCTAAAACTTGCTGGGGAGAAATACTGAGTTTTAATGTCTATATTGATCTTGGATGCAAAAATATTTTTTCATTTAAATGTAGACTCCTGGAACTGGGGTACAGCTCAGCAATGGAGCACACACTTTCAGCATGTGCAAGGCCTGGGTTCAGTCCTTAAAATCAAAATAAATAATTTTTAAGTACACAGTCTTAATGTATTAAGTAAAAAAATCCTATCATCTGAGCATTGGTACTTTCTTCCTTTTCAATTCTTAAACCTTTTGTTCATTTTGTTTTTCTTGTCCTACCAAGGTGGTTAGGAATTTCAGCTCAATGTTGAACAGATATGAAATGAACTTTTTTAAGAAACTCAGTAGTGACTATAGTCTCTCAAATAATAACAGATATTTTAAGTATATAGTAAATAGGGCAGTGATTTCTTAAGATAATTTAAAAAGAAAATTAAAAAGGTCAGGGCCTGGATAAATATTTTAAGCATTAATCAACTCCTTGGGAAACTTTAAAGACTCTTTTGTAAGAAATAAAGAAATGCGGAGGGGACTAACCTTTTTGTAGTAAACCAGGTCCCCTGTCAGGTAGCTGAGGTGGACAAACTCCATATGCAGCGTCCCAAATTCAGCCAGAATGCTGCTGCCTGCAGATGCCCAGCCCCAGTTCCGACCAACTCCACTGAAGAAAGAAAAAGAAGAGACAGGATTTGGAAACAAAGTTTTTAAAATGTTTAATGAGGGTTGGCCAAATAGCTCAGTGGATTAAAGGGCCTGCAAATAGGCGCAAGGGCCAGGGGTTCCTCAGAGGCCAGGGGTTCAATCCCAGCCATCCTGTACCAACCCTGCCCCCAGGGCATGCTGAGAGGGCAAATGAGACTGGGCATGGTGACTCAAGCCTGTAATCCCAGCTCTTGGGAGGCTATAAGCAGGCGGATCACTAGGAGTCCAGTCAAGTAGTGAGACCCTGAGCACCCTGTAGACCCTCCCCTAAAATATAAATAGTTTAATGAGTGTGTAAACTTTAATAAACTATACTAATTATATTGCATCTGGCATTTTACTCTTGAGATGCACATGTGGGGCTTTTCTGCATCAGTTTAAAAGATACTTTTGTCATTTTTGGTTTTCTTTCTTTTACAGCTGCACAGAATTCTGCAACACCAGTGCATCTCACTTGGAGTGCCCCATCCCAAGAAAACATGTGAGGACATGGTACAGTACCTCGTTTCAAGGTCTGAACATGAAACCTGCATCCGCTGTGCCAGGCCAGATCCAAGGCTATAAAATGGCCTCTCATTTTCAGAACAGTACCATTTAATAAATAACTATTCTAGCCTGAAGACTAGTAATGGCTGTATAAGATCTACTATACTACACAAACAGACATAACTTATTTAATCAGTCCTTACTTAATCCTCTACTTGATGGTCCCTTAGGGTATTTGCAATGTTTTATTATTATGAACTCTTACAAAAAATAAGTTGCATAATTAATGTCGTTTGTACAGATATGATTTCTGTGACATATTCCTGAATTCTCTTAGCCGGCCCCACATTTTATTTGACATATAACTTTATAAAATGAAAAGCTGGGAGGGTTTATTTTATAGAGTATTTATTTTATTTTTTAATGTATTTGGTACAGGGTCTTATTACACATAGCTTAGACTGGTAGTGATGATCCTCTTGTCTCAGCCTCTCCAACACTGGGATTACAGGTGTGCACCACCATACCCAGTCTCAGTGTGCCCTGGAGTGGGACCAGAACAGCATGCGGCGCCCGGGACTGAGCCCCAGTCCCTAAGCTCCTATGCAGACCCTACATTCCCTGAGCCATCTCCCTGGCCCATCTTGTTCCAATATTTAAAAATACTCCAAACCCTGGATATCCTCTGGGTTTGTTTCACTCTGTTATTTTTGTTTGTTTATTTGGTTTTTGATTTTACATTGTTACACTTTGTGTATCGGTGTCCCCTCAAAGCCACATGCTGGCATGGGGCTGCTTCTGGAATTCATAATTGATTACAGATTATTGTGGGTGCGGGCACTGGCTCTCCTCTGGGGCAGGTGATTTGCATTTCAATGTAAAGCAGTGGTTCTCAACCTTTTTAATGCCATGGCCCCGCAATACAGTTCCTCATGTTGTGGTGACCCCAAATCAAAAAATAATTTTGGTGGCTACTTCAAAAGTGTAATTTTGCTACAGTTATGATTCAGAATGGCTTTAGGCGACTCCTTGGCACCCCACAGGTTGAGAACCAGTGATGTAAAGGAAGAGACGTTAGCTACTTGAGCAGCTAGCTCTCCCTGCTCTCTTGCTCTTACCCCACCACCATTAAAGGTGGTTCTCTGCCATGTGCCTCTCTGCCTTGAAGCCAGCAGAATATGGACTGAAACCTCCAGTAGTTCCCTTAATCTGAGTGTCAGGTGTGTGTCCCAGCAACGAGAGAAGAAGAACTAAAACAAACATTTTCTTTTGTTTGCTTAGATTTTTTTTTTACACTTTGAAAACACATTAGGAGGATAGTCATAATAATTAATACAATGCATATAGTTGTCACGGTAGTTATTCAGAGTATAAGATGCAGACATGATAACTTTGCTGAACACTCTTAGTACGAATATTTCTCACTGAACAAAGAGAAAGTAGTTGTATGTATAGTCCAACAGTCCATAATAGTACTAAGTTATCAGCAGAACTACTGGCAATGTCAGAAGCTGTTGACTGGAGCCTTTTACAGCTCAGCATATTAACATGGCTTTACTTTTTATCACTCCTAATTAAACTTTTCTGCTGGATGGTTAAGGCCAAGTTAAAGCAAGACCTATTTAACAAAAAATGTAACTTTTGTATCTGACTAGATCAGTCAAATCCCCTCAGGATTTATCCTGAAACCATGTACAGCAGTTTGTAGATCTCTATCAGTGTCAGGCACCTGGATGAATCGCAGCCATTGCTTGACCGGTTTGCTCTCTGTGAAACCCTAAATGTTTTCTCTCTGGGTGACTCTTCAGCAATCCCAACATCCGACCAGTTCCCTTCTCTACTCCCAAAAGGTGGCTTCTAATATCTCAGCACCACAATCTATGATATGCCCTCAGGGGAAAAGCCAGTTTCTGTGCAGGCAACCTTAACACCATACCCTGTAAAGTCCTAACTGAGCCACTTTGAAAGTCCTCAAACTATTTGGCTGTATTGATTTTGTCTAGCTTTTATGATTGCTTTTGACACGCATCAGAATTAATAGATTATTCTAGAATGCTGAATCATTCTCTGGGTCTTTTCTTTTTTTGAAAGAAAGTAAAGTCTACATCCATGCCACCCTGAATGCATTCAATTGCAACTCACTCAATACACTCTCATCTGAAAGTAAAAATATAATTCTTTCTCATAGCCACTTGCATGCTGCCAATTAAGTGTGCTACATTTTAGTGAACTGTGGTGAGAAAACATTAAAATTGTTACAAAGTCATATCTTCTTGTTTACAGTACCTTTGGTATAGGCAGCTGACTTAAAAATATAGGTAGACAGGACTAGGCCTTTAAGAAGACAGTATGGAAGATAAAAAGACTTGCCAACTTTGGAACACCCTGCTGTTGGCCAGAATGAGTAAACAAATGCAGCCACAAACCTCCCTAAAGATATTGGGATTGATATTCTAAGTAGGTCTCTCACCTTGTAAACACCTAAAAGGGTCACTAACCCAGCCCCCCATAGGAAAACCCATTCTATATTCATGCCCACTTGTTACAAGACTGGCTTCCTCATTTGGTCCTGATTTTAATCAATTTTATCTGAGCAATTGTACCTGGAATCTTATTGGCTGGCCACAGTTTTGTCCCAACCCATGCCCACCTAAGCAAGTTCTGATGTTCTCTAACTTAGACCCACCCCATCACATGGTTTTGCTGTATAAAAATCCCTAGAAAAGACAGATTCAGGGCAACCTACTCAAGTTTCCCTTCTGTTCCTCTCTTAGATAGAAGCTTTCTTTCCCCTAATAAATATATTGTACTCTTAACCTTCACTGTTCTTAAAATTCATTCTTCAATTTTAGAGAACATAAACTCAGCCCAGGTATGTTTCAGGTGGGGAGATTTTTTCTCCTATATCATCTTCACTGCTATTTTTACATTGTCTTTAAAACAATGGAAAGTATCACTAGAATTTTTTTAATAGCTGAAGACTGAATCAAAGATATGTACATATTAACTAAGTCATTCATGTCACAAATAATAATGCTGTGCTGTGGAGATCTTGATAAACAAATATATATTTCTATTCTCACAATACAGACCATTAAATACTAATAATTGTAATAAAAAATTAAATAGGAAAAAAATACTACAAAACATTGAAGGATTAAAAAGTGCATTAGAAGTGGTTTCTCTTTATATATTATGTTCAGAGAAATAGTCTCTGCAATGACACAGTTTGCACTGAAACCTGAATGAGGAAAAGGAGTTACTGAGAAGTAAAATTCCTAGTATAGGAAACAGACAATGGCCCAAAGGAAACAAGGAGGTGGCTGTGAGGAAAGTTCAGGAAACAGCTACTCAGGATGAGGTCTGAGAGCCAGGTGTTCCTTAGACTAGAAAGCTCAAGGATTCTACAGGCCACAGAGAAATTTCACATTTTAAGTCTGATGAAAAGTCATAGGGGATTTTAAAGAATATCACCTAGCAATTTAGAGTAAGGCATCTATTTAGAATGACTAGCTAGGTTTCACAATAGTGAATTTATTACAATGTGGTCAAATACAAACACAGAACTTAGGAATTCCAATAGTCTACTATTTATTCCTTGCAAAAATTCTCTGGAAAGTCACACAGAAAAGTTTCATTCACAATATACTCACTTTTCAAGATAGTGAAATCTAAACAAGATTTTCATCCTTTACATATAGCCTTACAAGAATAATCTAAAACTAAATCTGACAGTTACATATATTCTAAAACTTGAGAAAATTCCCAAGAGCAAGGCATAAATTTACAAGGGACAATAAATAAATAAATAAATAAACAAACAAACAAATAAATAAATAAATACATACATACATACATAAAATTTTAAAATTTTTTAAATTTTAAAAATCAACTAGTTACGGGGAGATGGTAAAGTATCAAAAAGCAAGCAATTGAGACTGGGCATAGTGGCACGCGCCTGAAGCCCAGTGCTTGGGAGGCTGAAAATAGGAGAATCACTATGAGTCCCATCTGTGTAGTGAGACTCTATAGACCAGCCGTTCTCAACCTGTGGATCGAGACCCCATCGAACAACCAAAATGCAGGGATCACCTAAAGCCATTCCAAATCATAACTGTGGCAAAATTACAGTTTTGAAGTAGCCACCAAAATTATTTTTTGGTTTGGGTCACTGCAACATGAGGAACTGTACTGCAGGGTCACGGCATTAGAAAAGTTGAGAACCACTGCTATAGACCCTATAATAAATACATTTTTAAAAAGCAATCATAATTTCTGCCACAAACATAATTTTTGAACTGATCAAAATAAAAGGTATAAATTTTTAAACATACATGTTTTATACACATATAGAATGTGAATAAAATTATGCGATAAATACCAATAAGAAAAATGCAAAAAAACATAATGTCTCTCTTGGCTAACTCTTAGCAATCAGATTTTTAGGTGTTTGATACATTTTTGATGATGTAAATTGTAAACAATTTTGGTAATGAATCATCAAAAGCAAGAGACAAAATTTCTCTGTTGTTAATCACCAGCTGGAATTTTAGAAATATATGGCTAACTTTTGATGGTTTATGCATTAATCAAGTTAAGTGTCTTTTAAGCCAATTAAACCATTTTGATAATGAATTATTTATACTTCAGTTTGTATTTTGTTCAAAATCCACTGAAAATCTTTAAAAGATATATCAAAGAACTTGCAAACATTCTACTGAATTGAAGGGCTGGCCAGATAGCTCAGAGGACTAGAGCACCAGGGTGCACTAAGAAGGTGATTTGAGACTGGGTGTGGTAGTGTGTGCCTTCAGATCGAGCCCAATCTACTATGTAGTAAGACCCTGTAGATCCTATCCTAAATCAATCAGAACAAACAAATGAAAATACACATACACTAAATTGAATTTATCAGAAATAAAGTTTGGAATTTTTTTTTTTGAAATTTATCACAATAAAAGGAATAAACTAATAAACTTCAGCACTTGACATGTATTTGGGATACCTTGATTTACTGAAATAATCACCTGACAGAGCTCATGTTTTCATTTAAGATATATCTTCTGGCAAGATGCCTCAACGGTCTAAAGCACCTGCTTAGGCAAGCTTAGGCAACCACAGGGATCACAGTTCAATCCCCAGCACCACATACTGTGTCAGCCCTACCCCCCAGGGCAAGCTGAGCCAGCCAATATATAAATATATATATATATATATATATATATATATATATATATATATATATATATATATATATATTTCCATTTCCATAGGGTAAAATGACAGAGATAGAACTGCTGAATCAATAGCAACATGTTTTACGGTCATTTAACAGATAATCTATAAGTAAAGCCACAATGTAAGAACAGACTTCTTCCCATAGTACCTACAACAAATGATAAATTTTTTTTAAATGTGAACAACTTATGTGAACAACATACTTAGGAATTTTTAACTCTACAATGGTGTAAAACTAGTAAGAATTCAGTAAAAATCACTTCAGATTTTGATTTTTTAATTTCTCCCAGGCTGTGGACACATAGCCACCTACTAGCACCTCTGGAGATTTTGGCCTGTCACTATGAATCACAAGCTCGGTCAAGCACACCATCACAAAAGTAAGCAATAGACACAGTCTATTACAGTGGGGATACCAGCTCCACTGAGAGCAATTTCTACTTAAGACTGTATCAGCGTGCAATGGGTTTTTCAGAATGTAGCCCCATGCTAAGTTGAGAGACATTTATAACTGCAAACCTTCACACCATAGTCTTTGTGGTACTATAGTTTGTCATTTTCTTTGAAATAAATTATAGATCTAGCAATGAAAGCTATTTTTTTATTTAAAAAATTATCTTTAAGGGGAAAAGAACCTCTAAGATTAAATTAGAAAAATAAGTCTTTTTTTATTTCCTCAAATATTTACTTTTTACATTATTCTTCATTCCTTTATATAGGTTTGTCTACTCATCTAGTATCACTAATTTTAAGAAAGTACAAAATAGTATTAAAACAAAAATTACCAGTGATACAGAATTTCACTTAACAAAGTAATATGAATTTCACAGTATTTGTTGTAATGCACAGTGTTGCCTCCCAACAGTTATTCATATTAGCAGAAGAGAAAAAGTACAAACTATTGAAAAAAGGAGACAAAACAAATTAAGTATTATCTGCTTTCCATAGGCCAACAGAAATGCACCGTGCAATAATCCAAACTATCATGCTTACATACATAGATATATCTCTTTCCCCTACCCTCTCTCCTGTCCTTCTTAATTCAGTAACTTTTTCCTTAAGAATTGACAACTAGGATCTCATTTTTTGAAGCTTCTGTACTTCAAACCCAATATCCCAACAAAGTTTAAAAAAAAAAAAAAATGGGAAAAAATTATAGCCAACTGTCCCTCCAACAAAGGCCTTCTATCTAGAACATATAAAGAATTTAAAAATATTAGACCCCCTAAATTTAAAGACTCAATCCAAAAATGGCATCTGAGATTAATATATATTGTCAAAAGAAGAAACACAAATGGCAAGTAAATATATGAAAAAATGTTCAACATCATTGGTCATTCAAGAAATGTAAATTAAAACCACACTGAGATTTTACCTCAACCCAAAAAGAATGGCTAACTTTAAGGTGTCAGCCAGTAACAAAGGCTGGAGGAATTGTGGAAAAAAAGAAACCCTTCTGTACTGCTGGAGTACAAACTGGTACAACCACTATGGAAATCAATGTGTAGATTCCTTAAAAAGCTAGGATTGGTATCATTAAAATTTTAACATTTTTAATCATAGAAGCCTGCTGGTAACAAATTATTTAGGCTTATATTTGATTAAAAAGTCTCAATTTCATCTTTATTTTCCTCAGAATACTTTATAGAATTCTAGAGTGACTCTTTTCTTTCAGCATACCTAAGATACACTTCATTGCTGGGCATGGAGGAGAATGAAGGAATTTCGGCTACTTCATCATGGGAGAATCACTTGAAGCAGGAGTTCCAAAAGCCAGGGAACACAACCACAGCATGACTCAAAAACATGCAGATAAAGAGCATACTGCATTACCTTGTGGCTTCTATTACTTCTGATAAAAGGAAAAGAATACTTCAGCTTTTGGTCTTCCATGTACAACACCCTTTATCTCTATGGCTAAGATTTCTTTCTTCTTCTCAATGATTTTCATGAAAATTGTGCCTTTTTATGTTTACCCTGATAAGTTTCATCAAGTGTTAGATGCTAGAGGTTTTTATAATTGTCAAATTAGAAAAAAAAATTCGCATTATTTCTGCAAAGTTTTCTTTCATTGGTCCCACCCCCAATACCACCATCACTGTTATATCACTTGCATTTTTCCTACTCTGCTATGCCTTTTTAGGTTTGTTCACCATATAACAGCTTTTAAGTCAATGTGCTTGAAAAATTCAGGCTAGTGCTTGCAACAATGAAAACAGATAAAAGAGCCAGAGAAGGGATGACTTTAACTATATCTGAGCTCTGCTTATGTTTGTGTCTGCTCTCTGAATATAACTGAATAAAAGTATACTTCAAACAGCCCAGCTAAAGGAATGAGGTGACAGAATCTGAAGTACTAAGGACTACTTTAATGGGAATGGGGGTCAGGGAAATACAGCAAAATACAGTTTCCAAGCTTAACTTTCACAAGGTCCTTACATTCAAAATGTAACCCAGCCAGCCTCAAAGGAAAGGATAATCAACTCAGATCAACCTTGAAATGACCCAGTTATCAGAATTACAGAAAATGTAACACATATGTTCTCGGTTCAATGAAAGGCATATATTTACAATGAATAAAAAGATGAAATTTCAGCAGAGAATGAGAACAACTAAGAGCCAACAATGTTTTAGAAAAAACTTAACCCATGGGCTTAAAACCAGACTAGAAAAATGCATGAAAGAAGCTGAAGACAGATTAATAAAAATTATTCTACCTGAAGAATAGAGAAAAAGGACTGACAGAAAGAAGAGCTTTGGGAACTTACAGGACAGTAATAAAAAGTTCTAAAATGTAAGTACTGTGAACAGAATTTCAGAAGAAAAATATGCAGAAAAAAGAACTATGCTAGGAACACATCCTAAATAGATTTAAAAGAAATAAATATTGAGGGAAAAATCAGATCTAAATATATAAGTAACAATCAAATTCTCACCTATTAGAAACAACAAAAATTAAAAAGAGAAACATCTCTAAACTGCAGTAAACCAAACATGTTAGCTCAGAATTTCATATAGACTGAAAAGATCCTTTAAGAATGAATGCAAAAAAGAATTCTCAACAAAAGAGCTGTAGGAACCCACTGTAACAGAGATTCTTCAGGCTGAAGTGATGGCACCCATACAAGAGATAAGGACCTCAACTTTCCCCAGAACACATGTGGAGTGGTTTCTTGAGTCATCTCAGAAAAGCATTTCAGAACACGTTAGTGAGAGGCACAGGCAGATTTACTAAACAGGAAGAAAGAAGCTCACAGTCAAAAGGAGTCTGAGTGACTGTGAGCTAGTGTCACAATAGCTTGGGCTGGGGGCATTTAAGCGACCTGACTCTGGCAATCATACAACAGGACATGTCATAAAATCTGTCATGAACTAAGAACAAGTATGTGGACCAGAGCACTCAGCCACACCCCTTCATATAGGTCGCTTGGCATTCCAGCCAGGTCTTCTTTCACAAAGGAGGTACTTTATTATATAGTGTGAGAAATGAGAGAACAGTAAAGTTACATTTATTGTTCAGCAGTAAAAGCTGACTTCTCAATGTAAATCTAAATTCTGTCAATTCTTCACTAGCAATGACTAAAATATTTTTTTTCAAATGAAGTTGTCACTAAGTAACACCTCCAGAAATATAAATGTTCCTAGTTTTATTACAGAAAGTACAAGGAAAACAAGTCAAATTTTCACATAATTTACAAACTACAATAAAAAATATTACCAGAAACAAACTTAAGTAGAAAAAATTCCAGTCAGCATAAATAACTCAAATGGCAAGTTGAAATGCTGACATCATACAAATTTTAATTCTGTACCTTTGCAAGATTTACAAAGTGAAAGAAAGCATGTCATCTATTCCTTTAAGTGTCATCAGTATTTTCTTTTAGAATGAAACATAGTTGAAGAGCTCACTTGGACCTTGAAGAATATAGATAACTATAATGAGATAATGTCATGAAGTCTTTTCTAGCCTGACTTACAAGATCAGCAAATAGTATATAAAAATAAAAGAAGGAAACTACTTAGAATCTATTGTAACACTAAATGGAAATTAATAAACATATGCCATACTGGTGTGGAAGAGAAATCTATACTTAAAAGAAACATGTATTAAAAACTGGAATAAAATTAGAAGAGGTAACCTGTTTCAAAGTAAAGGATTTATTTTTTAAAAATTAGAAAATGTTTTAAAGCAATATTCTACTACATACATAAGAAGAGAAACACAATTTAATCTTGAAAAGTATGGTGGGGACACATTATTAGAAATTTCCAAGACTAAGAAGATTTTTCAAAATTAGTTAATTATTCCAAAACGGAAACAATCACATAGAACAGAGTTTACCTTTTTAGATTCACCATTGCCCAGGGAATTCCTGTTGGCGTATTAAAGGCAGGAAGGAGCTTTTCAGCCAATTGCACTGCTTTAACCTTGAATATCTGAGATTTGATAAAAGAAAAAACAAGGAATACCAATAAGTTTTAGCCATGAAACATCTTTGCTTACTGCTGTACCATACTATGTATATACCATACTATACTAGGTACACAGAGGCAAGGGGGTGAGGATGTTTCATTGCTACTACAGAGCATAGAGTAACTAGAGAAAATGTTTGCAAACTGGGTCCTAAAGAAAGGAAGCCAATACACAAAACCCTAAAATTGTAATTTAAAAAAGGTCACAGTCTTGAATTTGTATTTTTAGTCAGCAAAAACAAACATTAGGCTATGGAATTTTCATTCTAGATAGTCAATACACACCCATATACATGCGTGCGCGCACACACACACACATACACACTTAGTACAGGGTCTATAGGGTCTCATTACACATATGGGACTTGTAATGATACTACTGCTTTCAGCCTTCCCAGCACTGGGATTACAGGCATGGGCCACTACACCCACATTCTGTGACTGGTTCAGCATGTGGGTCCGGAGATGGAATGGAAGTCCCTGCACTTGCCTAAGCAGGCACTTTAGTCCATTGAGCTATCTCACTGGCCCCAACAATAATTAGTTCACCTCTGCTGCTTCTTGGAACACAAAACAATAACCTGCTGAAATATCACTGACTTTTAAATGTAAGAACTATTATCAAGTCGCAGACAGCAAAAATTTCTACTAATTTGCCTAGCATGTCCCAACTGGCAGGTCTCTGTACTCTAAAGACCTCTAGTTTACAGACTCCAAAATGAGACTGGGTCAGAATGTTCGAAGAAAAGTGGCATGCAGTCCTATGTGCCTCGGGCCTTTCAGCCTTCAAATGGACTCCAAGTCAATTATTTAAGACAAGATGGCTCTGCAGTCTAAAGGGCCTGCTTAGGCAAGCTGAGGCAACTGCAGGGATCGCAGTTTGATCCCTGGCACAACATACTGTACCAGCCCCACTTCAAGGGCAGGCTAAGCCAAGCATTAAAAAAAAAAAAAAAAATGATTTCACCTTGTCACTGCAGCAAAATAAGTTGGACAAAATATTACCAAATTTTGCAAATACTAAGTAGTTGACAACTGGAACACAGCAAAGTCTGAGTTGATACTGTATTAAAACACTCCAATATTGCTGGGGTTAGAAAATATTAAGAATATGTGCAAGTAGCAAAATAAATATGATACCAAAATATCTTGTAAGATTACTAAATAAGGCAATAACTGATTTGCATTTCTGTAATCAGAGCCTGCCCTGGGGGTGGGGCTTGTGCAGTATGTAGTGTCTCTAATATCTATAATTTATTACTTCCTTCAATATATACTTCAACATTAAAAACTCCAAAAAAAAAGTTTTAATAATTTTTATCTGATTGATTCACAAAAGATGTAAATTCAGTTCTCCTGTTATCACTTTAAGTATCAGTACATATTAGACAGTATTGTCTCTGTTTACTATGAGAGCAAAAGGTCCAAGATTTAGCCAACAACTAATACTAATCCACTACCACATATTTTGGTATCATATCTTTTCTAAATATAAAATATTAAAATGATAAAATGACCTACAAATATAAACTATTTCAAAGTAGAAGGCATTTTCATTTCACAGCCAGAAAATTAGCCAATAGCATACTGTCTAATTTTTGTATTAACTTGTATAATTAATAACAGTTAACATGTATAGTAACCAATTATAGTAGAAAATTCAAAAATAAAACACTCATATGCCTTTGAGGAAAGTTTCCTTGCATACTACACTTGTCTTGTTTTATTACAAGTATATAGACTGTTTAACAAACATATTATAGTTTTACAATCCCTATTTTCAGAAACAGCGTATGTAAAGCATATTGATTCGGTTTTAGCATGCGATGTAGACAACAAAATCCACAAAATGTTAAAGTCATCACGCTTGATTCTTAAAATCTGATAGTTGAAGGAAACACTCCACTGCTGTTTCTCCTTACATATTTGCTTGTACATGTTAGGCAAGTGGTCTGCCACTGAGCTCTACCTCAAGCCCCCAGAGTCCAATTCTTTTTTTTTTTTTTTGGCACGAGGTAACTCTGCTTTTCCATGCATCACTCTTACACATTATAGTGAACAGTGCTGCCTCGCCAGCATGACTAGTAAGCCTCACAGCGCTGCATGTGTAAGAAGGTGCACTGCAAACAAGGCACGGAGGCTCTGTGCGACACAGACACAGAACTGAACAAAGGAAAATGGCTGTGAGTACAAACTGCACACCTTGGAGCTGGGTCCCCAAACTCCTTCGCCAGATAGGTCACCACATGAGGACTATCTGTGCCATCAGACTGTAGTTAAGAGTAGACACTTCGCTTACTGTTTCCGTCTGTAAATATTTATGAGTACAGCTGTTTTCCAAAATGTTTTGTTAGGAATACTCAGCTCTTGTCCATAATAATCTATGACACAAGTACTTCCATCTGAAGGTCTGACGATGTGCATGTCATTATATACTGCACATGCATACACACAGTTGTAGAATATATTCATGTAACTTAGTTATCTAATATTAATTTTGTACTCAACAATGACTCAAAATATTTTATCCACTAGTGTGTATTTCTCTTTATACTGTGTCTTTATATTGTGTCTGACATACTCTTAAATGATAGCTTGGTTAATATAATTTTCTGGGGTTTTTTATTTATTTATTTATTTATTTTATGAGCAGAATATATTAGGGGAAACAAAGCTCCTGTCCAAGAGAAGAAGGGGTGGGGGTGTCCCGAGTGGGGTGTCCCCCTTAATGTATTTGTTACAGGGACTCATTATGTAGCTTGGACTCAGTGATCCTCCTGTTTTCAGCTTCCCCAGTGCTAGGATCACAGGCCTGTGCTACCATGTCTGGATTCATTCACTGGCTCTGTGCACCCCAGGGACAGGACCAGTGCAGCATGCTAGTACCAGGTATCAAACTTCTGGTACCTGTGCTTGCCATAAAATTCTAGTTTGAAAGATTTTTTTGCTGAGCAGTTTAAAGATATTACTCAAAGTTTTGGTTTCTATTACTTTCAGATTTTTTTTTTTAATAAGTGACAAGTTTTTGCTCTTTGGTATCTTTTTAATATTTTGTATTAATTCCTAAATCCTTTCAAATACTGATTATCATTTAGTCCATTAAACTCATTTAGTACTACCAAAAGGTACTGTTTGAACCTTTTCCGTATATTTTCTCTCAGCTCCTTATTTCCCTTCAATAGTTAGTACTATATTCAAGATGAATTTTTCCATTATCACCATAAGTGGAAGCAAGCTTAAAGAACAGACAGTTGTTTCTTAGAACCAAGTAAGTAAGGATCACTGCAAAACTGAGTGTTAGTAGAAAGAAACAAATGCATTCAAATATATTGCTACAATGTCATAATGTGGGCACAACACATTAGATTACTAGGTCAGACATAAAAGGGACTATCAGTTGTGGCAAAATAGGAGCCAAATTCATGTGCAACCATTGCAACCACCCTACCTGCACCCCCATCCCACAAGCACCATGCACAGGGCCTATGACAGATGTCTGCATGTCAGCAGATTGTATCACAAGAGAAGGCATTAAATTTGGAGAATCTCTTTTATTTTACGCAAAAGCAAGCCTATGTGTGTAAGACACTGCTTGATACACGGAGCAAAACAAGGATGACCTGAATATGAAGCAGTCAGTGGCTTATTTCTTAGTAGTCTACATTCACCCAAAATGGACAGGAACCCCCAGCTTCCATCATAGCCTGCTTTCCCTTATAGGCAATATTCAGAGCTTTTTCAAAAACAATTTGCTCTACAGTGGTTGTCAATCTTTCTAATGCCATGACCCCGCAATACAGGTCCTCATGTCACGGTAACCCCAAACCAAAAAATAATTTTGGCTGCTACTTCAAAACTGTAAGTTTGCTACAGTTATGATTCAGGATGGCTTTAGACGAACCCTGTGCTTTGGTCGTTTGACCCCCACTGGGGTCGCAACCCACAGGTTGAGAACTGCTGCTCTACAAGCTGTAGCAGAGTGACATGTCTTTCCAAGTGTATGACTATGTATCTATCTTGTTACTTTTAAATAGCAGAATCCTAGAAATGGGTTGCTAGGTCAAAGTATTTCAAATTTCAGTGTCAGCCATCTCCCACTTGTATTAACAGTTTGAATTCATATTGAAGTGGAAGTATTTTGTAATATCTAAATTAACCTTAATAGGAGGTCTAACTGGGCAGAGAATATGTAAGGGTCTACTTCAGGCAAATAATTATGGCATAGATATGGTAAACAGAAAGAGAAAACAATTCACTGTAAATAGTTCCACAATTCTATGTTTTAACTTAGGGAGAAAACCAGAGAATCCTGAAATAGATGAACAGATTCCTTGGGCTATTTCTTTTATAGTTTGTGACCTCTTCAAAAGTACTCCTATTTTTTTATGAAAGCTATCATTCTATCTGTCTGAAAAAAAATATATATATATCATATTTTGTCATTTACCATAAAGCTGCAAATGTCAGATAATCAATTTTCTAAGCTTCCTTTGTAATTAAGGTAGCAAACATTATCACTTAGTTTTGCTATTCAAGAGTATCCAAATTAGACTGAAAAGCAGCCGCTAGGGACCACAGACAGTAGGGCATCCACTCAGCCAAGAGGTGGCTGGTGTACAGTTTCTTTAGTGTCCAGAACCTCTGCCAGATGGTTTACAGTACCAGCAGGGTAATTAGTACAGCCTTCAAAAGGTGGGCAGTGATGCCTGCAGGGACTCAGTGCTGTGGTGGTGTTTCTAGCTCCACAGAGATCAGAAACAAAGGAAAATAGGTAAAGCTATTCATCCGTAGGCCACATAATTGTATATCTAGAAAATCAGAAAAAAAAAAACCTAGAAAAATAAAAAAGTTGGGGCTGGGGAGATAGCTCCGAGGCACAAGTGCCTGCTGGGCAAGTGCAAGGTCGTGAGTTCGAACCCTGGTCCCACAAAAAAAAAAAAAAAAAGGAAAAATAAAAAAGTCACAGGACTTCATGTATGGTCTCTTTTTACTTTACTACAATGCTATAGAACCTTCAACATAGTACTTTCAACGTACTGCCAAATGCAAGTACTAAAAATGGACCTCCTTCCTTTACTCCTATCTTGTGACTGGGACACGATTTGTCAGAGCTTCTGTAGGTGTCCCTTCTCAGAATGGGCAGGAAAGAAAAATCTTTTTAATATTGGTTTACTTAGAGATTTGGATCACTAATGAATATTCCAATTTGGTAACTAATCTTACTATGACAAAGGCAGTCTGGTTTTTCTTCTTGTTCTGTTAACACAACAAATTTTTTTTCAACTATTAAACCAATTCTGTTTTCCTAGAATAAACTAGCACCTGATGCTTATTTTCATATTTTTTTTAATGTACTTAATAGAGGGTCTACAGGGTCTTACTACACAGATCAAGCTTGCAGTGATCCACCTGTGTTCAGCCTCCCAAGTGCTGGGCTTATAGGCCCACACCACCATGCCCAGCCTCTTTTTTTCATATTCTTCCTGCTACGCCTTCTTATCAGTCTTCAGAATCTCTGCTAAAGTATTTATAAGGTATATTAGCTTTCAGTCTTTTAGCTGTTTCAGGTTATGACAGTGTTTTATTTTGTGTTGTTTTGTGTTATTGCTGTTGTTGCTTCCAATACTGGGGATCAAACTCTGGACCCTGCACTTGCCAGGCAGGTGCTTAAGCCTCACAGCTATCTCCCTGCCCTCCAGCAATGATAGCACCATTATGGTAGCCTTACAAGAAGGGAAAGCATTCCTTATTTCTCTGGTTACTCAGTATGAGAAATACTGATTTTCCCTTATCTAGCAGCAATAATCAATGAAACCAGTCTGCTTTCTGTGAAAACCTGATAGAATGTTTTCTCTCTAGATGACTCTCCTTAGGCACAACATACATCGTCAATCCCTTTTTTCTCAAAATCTCCTTGAACAGAAAATTTGGGAAACCACTGAGTTATAGGATGTTACAGCACAGGTTCTCTAAATCCTGAGTCCTCACTGACCTTGAAGGGCTAGGGACAAAATAATGGCTATCATTGTAACCCTTCTTTTTCTCTAATTTTTGGTCTGTAAACTTCCATTCTTAACCCTCCAGAAGAGAAGCTTAGTGATACTATTACTCCATAACATAGATACTTTAGCTTAACATCACTGTCTTTCCGAATATTAAACGTCTTAGACTTAACTTGGAATCAGTATTTTCAATTAATCACTGATATTCTAATAAATCCCTATAGAATGTGATAAAGTTTTCTTATAAAAGAACCATTTACCTGAGCAAGAGTATAGCAATAACTGAAATTACATTAGAAGCAGCACACATCTAAAAGACCAGAATGACGGGCATTCCAAGTATAGTTTTAGGGTTACACATTGCTATCCTCAGTGTGAAAAATCTGTTGGAGGTTCTTAGGACCACTGTCTAATTCATTCTGTGTATACGTATAAGTGCATGGTTCTGTTCCTGCCATGTTTCCTATCTTTTCTGCTCACAGTCGCTTCATTGTTTAACCCTTAACTCACCCAGATGGCTGACAATGACAACAGTTCTACAAAGCACTGTACATGGTTTCAAGGTAAATCCTGAGATGATCTGACTGACCTTGGAAGATACAAAAGTTACATGTTCTGTTATACAGGTCTTGCTTTAACTTGCTCGTAACCACCCAGCAGAAATGTTTAAGCACAAGGCATAAAAGGTAAAGCTAGATTAGTATGCTGTGCTGTAAAAGGCTTAAATCAACAATTATGGAATATTGGACTATGTATACAACTACTTTCTCTTAGTTCAATGAGAAGAACTATCTGTACCAATAATGATTAGAAAAATTATCATATCTGCATCAAGGACAATATGCATTGTATCAATTATTAGGAATATACTACTAACATGTTTTGAAACTGTGGCATTATTTCTTATTAAAATAAAAAAGAGTAATAACCTGCCACAATTTCAGCTGCATATATAGCAAGTGGTTTATAACACTTATATGCGAATGTATGTTACTAGAATAGTCAAAACAAGCTAAGAAACGCCTGTCATCTTGGTCATCTAATGTGCACCATCTCTAATGTCTTATCAATTATTACTATACTCTCTTTAAAATAATTTTTTTAGATGTTAAAATAAAGAAAATGAGAGATAACAAAAAGTTAAGATTCCTTGAAACCATGTGGTAATTTCAATAACAGGTTCCATTTTGTATAACTATATGTTAATCTGAGCAACAGATTTGCCAATAAAAATAGATATTATGCCAATCACAGTTAATCAGATATTCTTGTTTTGAGAATCTGTAACATGCATATTGTTGTATGTTACCTGTTTCTGTCTTTGCTTTCCTTTTCTTGCTCTTGCTTTTATTCTTCAAAATAAAGTTCTGAAAAATCTCCCCCCCAAAAAATCAATGAAACCATTTACCATGGGTGTTAATTTTGTGACGTATTTTTATTATGAATTTAAATATTAGTACATATTTATACTTTTTGCTTTAACATGAATCAGATTTTCTAGGATTATTTTTCAGAGAATTTGTTTGCTTTGTCTATTTGAAAAAACTCCTCATAACATCTCATTATTATGGTTATAATAGCTGTAGGTTTGGCAATTAAAGCCTGAAACTGGAACTATCACTTCTTGTTACTATGTGCAACCCTTTCCATCTCTTTTTTTTGGTAAACTTAGCTAAGAAAGTTTATTAATTTTGTTAATGCTTTCCCATAACCAATGCTGTAGATTTTCAATTTCCCTTATGACTGCTTTCTTGTTATGTCATTAATTAGAAATACATTGTTTTATTTTCAAATATTAAGAGATTTTCTCGATGACCGTTAATTGACTTCGAATTTAGTTCCACAGTGATCAAACAGCATATTCTGTATTATTTCTTTAATTGAAAATTATTAAATAATCTATCACATGGCTTACCTTAAAAAGCATTATCATGTGCACATTTTAAAGGAAAACACTTTAAATATTTACTATGTCAGTAAAACTTTTCAAAATGTTTTGCCCAGATGTCAGCACATTATTATTCATTACAGATAATGAAGAAGTCAAATTTTCAATGGTAATAGCAGCAATGTACATATCAAAGTTAGGATTTCTAAAATTAAGTTGAGAATTAATGCAATCAGGCCAAAATTGTTGACCCATAAGCCTAAGAAAATTGGCACTCTATCACTTCTTTTTTTCCTCATTTGTAACTTACAAAATTTCAGGTTTTAAAAAACTATTCAATTTGTCTTAGAAACTAATCTTATTCAGGAATAATAAATCTGTGTTTTGCTAAAGAAAGACTTTATACTACTGTTTCTTTTATTTTGATATCTGTAAGTATATATTAAAACATACAATTTATTATTTTGGGTAGACCTCAGAAGCTGTCGGAAATTATGTTAGTAGCAATGCTACTTTTGATAACTAAAACTGAAAGAGAGAATCCTGTTAAAGAAATGGTCACATGGCAGCAAGTAAATAATAAATCATCAAGATTTTTAATTTATAAATATTTAATAGTTTTTTAATAAAATAATGCTTCACATTTATGTTACTAACAAGTCAACAGGAGAGAGGAACACTTTATTCAAACAGTATATAATTCTCATCTGGGGGCTGGGGAGATAGCTCCGAGGCACAAGTGCCTGCTGGGCAAGTGCAAGGTCGTGAGTTCGAACCCTGGTCCCACAAAAAAAAAAAAAAAAAAAAAAAAAAAAAAAAATTCTCATCTGGTTCCCCATAGTGGAGAATCTAATAAATGTAAGATGTTCTTTAGTTGCAAACTTTCTTAGTTCAAGAAAGGCATTTTGTTATGTTATAAATGATAGTTAATTTTCTTCTGGTTCATATGTGAAGAGGAAATTTATCATTCATTATCAGAATAATGATAAATCAGAAAATTCTAATCATTGTCTTTTTTATTTATCTTCAGCACATCTCTGAGCTTTATTAGATTATCAGAAAGTATGGATAGAAGCTTTCAGGATAAAATGATCATGAAATATAGCTAGCTGGCATAAAACTCTACTGCAAGAAAAAGTAAAAAAAGGAAAAAAACATATTCTCTTTAACTTTTAGAAGAGTACATCTAATGAAATTATTATCTCTTTTTAAAATAAAAAGATTCTCTACCTTTGCACTGAATATATACCACATACTAAAAGCCCAAAAGAAAGAAAAGTAATACCTACTCAGTCTAACATTCACTTTTTTAATCCTCACACAACTCTGAAGTGGACTGTCTCACATTGTCACAGATGAAGAAACACCTGTTCTAGGAGGTAAAGCACTGAGTACCAATGGGTGTGCACAGCAGGAAATCCACATCTCAAGTTCCACATGTCCTTCCCTCAACTTCAAATGTTTCTTTTTGAAGTCAGAGACTTAGGAAACTGAAAAGAATGAAAATATTTCATACTTCCACAAATCTCTCTGGATTCTTCCAATGCCAAGGGACTGAACTCAATCTCACTCACTCCCACCACTATGAAAGCATCTGCCATGAGAGTCTCACCAGAAGTCAAACATATCAGTCTGCTCAATCTTGAAATTCCAGCTTCTCACACTAAGAGGCAAATAAACCTTTCTTTATAAAGCATGCAATTTCAGGTATTTGTAACAGTAACAGAAAGTAGACTAATATACAGGCAAAAATAGGGGTAAAATATTAAAAATATTGAAGAAAAATAAAAATGAACCTAGAAATCTGTATCTTTTCAAATTCTCCTTCAAGAATGAAACATAATGAGAGCTGGGGATATAGCTCAGCAGCATAAGCACCTGCCTGGCAAGTACAAGGTTCAGAGTTCGATCCCTAGTACATTAAAAATAATAATAATAATAATGAAACATTTTCCCAGATAAACAAAAGCTGAGGGAATTTTTTGCCAAAGGTCTTCTGTGGAGGACCGCCTGAGCAACTCTCCTTGAAAAAAGAGCAACTGTTTCTATTTTGACTGAGCCTGACCCTATTTCCTTGTATTAAAATGTACAGAGCTGGCTAAGACTTCTCTTTATCCTTTCAAATGGCCTTAAGTCGTATGTACTGCTCTAGCTGAGGTGCTGGTGGCAATTTTTGAAGAAGGCATACCTGTTTCCCCGATAACCTACACCTGCTGCTCTCCCACATGAGTCAGGTTGAGACAGGACGAAGAGCCAATGCTCCACACTGTTGGCTGGGATCCAGCCTCTAGATAGAGGCTATGACTTCCTGGGGTTTAAAAGATTACACATCGGAGCTAAAGCACCAGACCCCTGAAATATTAGATACTATCTCAATAGCATAATAGAAATTACTTCCTCTGCATATCCTCTCTGAATATGGCAGAGGTAAATGCAGGCCATCTACCTAGCCCAGCTCACAGTGTTCACCTTCTTCCCACAATTCCCTTTCTCAAGCCACTCTCCTTTCTCCACTGAATAAAACCCCAGGTGCAGCCCTGGGTCACTCTCTTTGTTCCGGAAAGCCATCTCCATGGCTAGACTTAGTGCCCTTTGGCTCCCTAATAAATATATATCCTACTGTCTTTGTTACCGCTGTGGGTTGTGCTGGGAGTGGTAGATTGGAATTAACTTGGTAGAATTCCAATAATGTGTTTTTAGTTTAGACTTAAAAGTTTAGACTTCTTGGGCCAAGATGAGAACCAGGAAGGGACTCTTGAAAAAATGTCATCCATAGTGAGACCCTGTAGACCCTGTGTTAGATACACACATTCATATGTACATACATACATGCATACATACATACAGAAAATATAAAAAAAAATCTGTCTGCAGAAAAGGGAAATTATGTCAAAAACAAAAGCTACATAAAAGAAAAGCATCAAGGAATAACCACTTGAGGTAAAATATTTTTCTTAATGTATAAATAACAGTCCAAGACAATACTGATGATATATTCAATCATGTACATACATACATTTTACGTGTGTGTGTGTAAGTAAACTAACAAGGATTTTTTAAAGGGTTCATATTATTTTGTTATTATAAGGAACCTGTATCTCATCTGAAGTGGCATGGTATTATTTATAAGGACACTGTAAGGGTCAAGGATATAGTTCAGCAGCACAGCACTTGCATGGCAAGCACAAGGTCCAGAACTCAATTTCTGGTGCAAAAAAAAAGTATAAATGTGTATTAAAAACTTCGAGGAATCACTAACAGTTAAAAAGAAGTACAACACATGATGAGAAAAGAGAAAAGTAAGTCATACAAAATGATCAATTTGAAACAGGAAGAAGGGCATAGTGGCATATACCTGTAATTCCAGCACTTATGAAAATAAGGCACTATGAATAATAATAATAATAATAATAATAATAATAATAATAGTAATAATGATCACTATGAATTTGAGGCCAGCCTGAGTTATAGTTAGTCCAAAGATAGCCTGGGCTAGCAAAACCCTGCCTAAAAAATCTCAGGAGGCAGAAAACATAAAAAACAATAGGGAAAACAAAAATAGGAATAAATAATGACACAACATAGGAAACAGTAACAAAAATGGCAGATATTAACCCAGATACATCAATAAGCACTTTGGATGAACAGCAATGGTAGAAATATATCAAACAAAAATGGAAATGGTCAAAGTGGGTCAAACCAAGACCCAACTACAAGCTGCCTATCAGAAATTGTTATTCTAAATGCATACAGAGATTAAAAACTAGATGGGAAAATGTACATCATGACAACGCTGATCAAAGAAAACCTTGAGTTACTAATTTTAGCCAGATTATGCTTCACAGCGAGAAAGATTATTAAAGATAAAGACGATAATTTTTCCAATGCCACAGATATCAACTCAAGACAAAACCATCTTGAGCATGTATACACCGAATAACAAGAAAAAAATAATAAGAACTACAAAAGAAACAGATAAATCTGTATTATACTTGTAGATTATGATTACCCTCTATCAGAAATCAGCAGATCCAAAAGCAGTTAAAAAAAAAAAATCTGAATATAACAGGACCAATACACAGTCTTGCGTAAGAAGTATCTATAAATTGTTTTATTCAACATCAAAATAAACATTCTTCTCAAATTCACATAAAACAGCCACCAAGTTAAGACTGTAATCTAAACCATAAAACACACCTCCATGAATTTTTAAGAACAAAAACTACACAACATCTGCTTTCCAGAAAAAATGAAATTAAACTACAAATCAGATGGGTAATCAAAAAATACTGAAGATTAACCAACATAATTCTAAAAAACACAGAGGAAAGAAGAAATATCTACAGTATTAAAAATACCTTAAATAGTAAAGATAGAAACAAAATTCAGAGGCAACAAAACAGGGCTTAGCTTGACATTTATACTAGAAAACTACAAAGCTCAAAATCAATTATCTAAGCCCCAACTTTAAAAAAACAGGGGAAATTAAACCCAAATTAAGCAGAAGAAGAGAAATAATAAAAATTAGACATCAGGCAAGATGATGCCTGGGTACGCAGGCACACACATGCCTTTGGTGGGTGGAGTCATCACAGAGACTAGCAGTGTGCACAGAGACTAGCAGTGTGAAAGTGTCTGAAGCAGTATCCAGAAGCCAGCAGCTGGGTTCTGAGAACTCTACCAACAGAAGATCAGTACCAGCCTCTACATCCAGTGACCTAGCAGAAACCCCAGGGCAAACTTAGATGGAATTTGTACACTATCACCAAACTGTGATATCAGAGGTATTTTATTATTTTGTTCTCCTTTGTTTGTCTGACTGGCTATCCTTTTCTGTCTGAGTGGGTTCATCTTGTTTTATTTTGTATTTGGGGGTTATTTTTGTTTGGATTTTTCTTTGTTTTTTTTTTGTTTTTTTTTTTTTCTTATTCTTTTCACCATTTAGGTTTTTTACCTTTTTTGTTTTCTTCCACTGATCCTCTTTTCCTCAACAATCTCTTGAATTTATACTTTCAAATGAATTAACATCCTCTCTTCCCTTTCTGATTACTCTTTCATTTTTTCTTTCATTCTTTCCCTACTATGTCCTCCAGTTTTCCAAAACTCAGGTGATTATTCTTAGACATCAAGCCTTGATTCTACTATATTTGACCTAACTTATCACTGTATCTTGTCCTTTACCTATTTTAATCCCCTGCCCCCCACAACAGGGTATAATCACTCCACTAAGAGGAAAACTATTGCATGTAAGTACATAGCATATATTTGATTTTGTTACATAAATTTAGAATTTGCTCTTATGGTTAACAGTTACCATAGTTTGCCAAAGATGTACTAGAAATTATTACTACTAACTGTACTATATTAGTCAAGATGCCATAGATGTTATCAGTTTTTCTGTCTTGTACAATAACACTGTGATTGTACGGGAACATAATCACCACTACAGTCCAGCAAATCATAACTTTGTATCCTTTACAAATTGGAAAAGTAGGTTCTTAGGTTAGCTATAATGAACCATCTACATCTAGAAAAAGATATCCCTGAGGCACATCTCCTAGGGAAGCTTCAATACTAGTAACAAAGGTATCTACCATAAGAAACTGGCAAGCATCACCATACAAAACAAAGTTGTCTTAGTTACTCTTTACTCATTGCTGGGACAAATACCTGACATTCAAAATGAAGGAAGGAAAGGTTTATTAGCTCACAGTTACTGGAGGTTTCAGTCCATATTCAGCTGGCCCAAGGCTGAGTAGAAAAAGGCAAAGAACAACCAGTTCATGGCAGTGGAACAGCGACAATGGTGACAGGGAACAGAACAACCAGGGAGCAGAGAGCAACAGCTTCAGTCTATCTCTCTCTCTTTATATTACATTCAGGCTCTCTGCCTCAGCCTATTTGCCTTCGGCTACACCCATAATCCCAGAAGTACTTAAAACACATAATCCCAGGGATCATGGATCAAGTCTCAAACTCCAGATCAGTAAAAAATCACATAATCTCAGTGACTCATGAGTCAGGTCTCAATCTATAGCAGTCCCCACCCAATGACTGCATGAGGCTTTATGGGGACAACTAAACATAAACCATAACAAAAGTAAAATAAAAAAGAGAAATCAGACAATGACAAGATAGAGTAACAAAATGCAACCCTACACAACCAGCCCACCCAGGACAAGCCTGCAGCAGAAGATAGAACTGTAAGTAAAACACAAACATTTTCTGAAATGATAGCAATAGAAGTGAAAACACAAGTTGAAAAGGCAAGAAAAAATAATCTCAGGTATAAAAAATATGATTCCTAAAATCAATGATAACAGACACAGATAAAAGAATAGATGAGCTTAGGAAAATGATAGAAACCACAAATACCTAACATAGGAAAGAAATGGAACCCATGGAACAGATGCAAACAGAAATCCAAGATATTAAGACCTCCACTGAAAGTATACGCAACAGACTGAATGGAAATGATAGACTATCACATCTTGAAGACCAAATTGTAGCTAGTGATTATGAAAAGAAAGGTATCTTAAAACAGCAAGAAACTATGAACAATCAAACCACCAGCTACAAGATAAAGCAAAAAAGAATAACATAAAACAGTGTAACTGCCATTAAAAAAAAAAAAAAAAAACCTCATAACAAATAATAGCAGAAAACTTCCAAAGTATGGATAAAGAATGTGGCACATAAATAAGAGAAACAAACAGAACTCCATACAGCCATGACCAAAATAAAACTACATTAAGACATATAATAATCAAGATTCCAGGAATTCAGCACAAGAAAATATTAAAAGCAGGGGGCCAGGGACATAGCATAAGCACTGAGCAGCATAAGTGGCTGCCTGGCAAGCACAAGGTCCTGAGTTCAATCCCTAGTACCACCAATAAAAAGAACAAAAACATTTAACTCAAAAAGAAACTCACAAGGGCTGGCCAGGTAGCTCAGCAGTCTAAGCACCTGCTTAGACAGGCTCAGCAACTGGGATTTAATCTCTGGCTTGCTG
The DNA here is from genome assembly GCA_004027025.1 of Myocastor coypus. NCBI lineage: Eukaryota > Metazoa > Chordata > Mammalia > Rodentia > Myocastoridae > Myocastor > Myocastor coypus. The sequence goes on along the minus strand of PVJA010008607.1, from coordinate 29,085 downwards.
TGCTGGTCCAGCCCCCGCTGAGAAGGTGACTGAGACCAGGCATGATTGCACACACCTGTCATCCCAGTGCTTGGGAGACTGAAAACAAGAGGATCACTACTAGTCTGATCTATGTCACGAGACCCTGTAGATCTGTACTAATTTTAAAAAAAAAAGAGGAGGAATAAGAAATTTACAGACTGTAATTAAAAGGATGGAAAATAATACTCCATGTAACAGGATCACAGAAAAACGCAGAACTTTTAATATCAATGAATTTGAAAACCAGAAATTAGTGAACTCACAAAGTTATCCTCTAGAAAGATCAATAAAATTAGTATTTTGGGGTAAGCCAAGAAAAAGAACAATTTTTAACACCACAAATGCAACAACACTATAAATCCCATGGAAATTAAGAGAATGACCAAGAAGTCCTATGAACAACTGTATAAAAATAAATTTGATGATCTGGATGAAACACACTAACTGGTTCCATAAAAGTTTGACAGTCTGTCAAACTTCATACAAGAGAAAACAGGTAATCTCAACTGGTGTGTGTTTTACTGCATTCCAGTTGCTACAACAAATACTTCAGAGTAGGTAATTTATAAATAAAATAAATTTGTATCTCATGTTCTGGAGGCTGAAATGTGCAAAACCAAGTAGAGTTGATATCTGGTAAAGACTTAAAAGATAACTTCCACTCTGCTTAAAAGATAACTTCCACATCTATACCCTTGGATAGGAAGCAACTGCTGGAGACTTCATTACACAGTCACCAAAAGACACAACTTTAAATACTATCACCTCAAAATTAAATTCAACCAACAAACTTTAGAGAGACACTAACACTGAAAGTTAAATCTGTATGTAATAGCCTTTTTAAATCAAAGGGCACTAAACCCAGAAAGATTCATGACTAGTTAGTTCTAAGAGAAGCCATGTCAATATTCTGAAATTGCTTTCAGAAGATAAGCATTTCATTTTAAGAGGTCAGAATCTTTTTAGTACTGAAACCAGATAAATATATTACAAAACAAAACTATAAACTAGGATCTTTCATGAATATACAAAGTCTCCAAGAAAATACTAGCAGGTCAAATCTAACAATGTACAAAAAGAACTATACATACAAGTCTGCTTGGTCCATTATTCAAAAATCAAATAGTACTATTTACCACATCAAAATTAAAAAAGAAAAGTCACATGATCATATCACTCAAATAAAAAAAATCTGGCAAAATCGAACACCTACTTGTGATTAAAAACTCTGAGTAAAAGTTGAAAAAATTGAGAAAACTTCAATTATGGTAAAGAATATCTATAAAAAAAATACCTAACACATTCAGTCAACATCATACTTGAGGACCAGAAGCTGCAATTTTAGGATTGTAGGAATGAGTTCATAGGATCAGGAATGACTCAAAATATCTCCTCTACTCCTTTTCAACATCACATTGAAAGTGCTAAATAGTAAATAAAACAAGGATGGGGAAAGAAGAAACAACTATCCTGGTTTATAGACTGTTATAACTGTTCCAAGCAAATTTTTTAAAAAAGTACTCCTAAAACTAATAAATTATTATAGCAAGAGTGCAGGATGCACAATAATATATAAAAGTCATCTATTTTTCTTTATGCTAGCAATGAAAATATGGAACATAAAATTACATACACAATACCATTTACTTTAAGCACCCTCACAAATAAAAGACTTAGGTACAAAGTCAACAAAATCTGTACAATACCACATGAAGAAAACTGCACATTTTGTGAAGAAAACTACAAAACTCAAAAAAAAAAAAAAAAAAAAAAAAAAAAAAAAAAAAAAAAAAAAAAAAAAAAAAAAAAAAAAAAAAAAAAAAGAGATCAAAATACTTGACATCTATTCATGTTCATGGATAGGAAAATTCAACATGCCAATTATCCCCAAGTTGATCTATAAATTCTATGCAATCTCAGCCAAAATCCCCAACTTATTTTATACACATCAACAAAATGATTCAAAAGTTTATATTCTGAGCCCAAGGTACAGAATAATGACATCAAAGACTTCCTATAAAATTACACTGAAAAAGCCAGGCATGGTGGCGCACACTGGGGAGGCTGATGCAGGAGGATCAGTGCGAGTTCGAGACCAGCCTGGGCTACAAAAGTGAGCTCAAGGCCAGCCTGAACTGCACAGTGAGACCCTGTCTCAAAAAAAAAAAAAAAGACCAAAAAAATAAATAAATAAATAAATAAATAAATAATAAATTTACACTGAAAAAATAGACAAGTATCTTGGGATCTGAATATTACATACACATAAATGTAGTCAGGTTATCTTTGATAAAGCATAAAAAGCAACTCAGTAGAGCAAGTATTGACTTTTCAATAGATTCTGATACAACTAAACACGCACATGCGCGCGCGTGAGAGAAAGAGAGAGAGAGAGAGCGAGAGCAGCTCACATGCACGCCAGGCATAGTGATGCACGCCTCTAATTCCAGCATTTGGGAGGCAGAGGCAGGAGGATCAGTGAGAGTTTGAGACCAGCCTGGGCTACAAAAGTGAGTTCAAGGCCAGCCTGCACTGCATAGTGAGACCCTGTCTCAAAAAGACAAAAAAAAAAAAAGATAGAAAGAAAGAAAGAAAGAAAGATACAGTCACAAGCATGAAAAAAAATAAGCCAGGACTGCTATCCAAAATATACAAAGAACTCTTAAAACTCAAGATCACAAACAATCCTGCTTAAAAAATGAATGAACAAAGACCTTATAGATACAGTACCAAAAAAAAGATACCAATGGTTAATATGCATATAAAAAGATGCTCATCATAGGTCATCATGGAAATACAAACTCAAGCAACACCACAGTAAGTAGAATGGCCAAAACCCAAAATCTGACTAAACATTGCGAAGGCGGTGGAACACAAGAGAACTTACATTCATTCATTCAAGGAAAAGCAAAATGAAACAATCACTTTGGGGGACAGTCTCTCACAAACTTACAATTAAGCAAGGTAGTTCTTTATAATTTACCCAAAGAAGTTAAAAACTCATGTTCACCCAACTCTGACATTACCTATACAAAGATGCTTGTAGCAGCTTTCTTCATAACTAACAAACATTATCAAGTTATAAAACTAGTTAGAAAAAATTTATACACATATTGGTAAGAGAAACAAGTCAAACTTAAAGGATTTATACATTTTGAAAAGGCAAAACATTGAGATGAGACAGTAAAAAGATCTGTATTGCCAGGAAATGGAAGGAGAGATAAACAAGATTCTTAAGAGCAATGAAACTGCTGTGTATGGTATTATAATGACAAACACATGCAGTTATGGATTTGTCCAAATTTATACAATGACTGCAACCACAAGTGAACCACGGCGATATCAATGTGATTTCATCAGCTGGAACAAATCCACTACTCTTGCCAAGGATAGCAATGAGGAGAAAGCTAGGTGTGTTTATGGAGAGGGAGCATATGGGAAATTTCTGTGCCTTCATCTCACTTGTACCATAAACCTAAAGTTACTCTTAAAAATAAAATTTTAAAAAGAAATTGGCATATGCCTATAATTCCAGCACTCAGGAGGCTGAAATAAGAGGCCTGCCACAAGACTCAGGCCAGCCTGGACTACATAGTGAGTTCAAGGCCAGCCCTGAACTACACAGTGAGATGCTATCTTTTAAAAAAAAAAAAAAGTGACACTGAGGATATTTAAAATTATTGCATAGATCCAAGAGGCTTAGAAAGCATCATACAAGATAAAGAAATCCTAATCCATTCCCAGAAAAGAAGTAAAACTATTCAACTTCATGTTAAAAAAAAAACTAAACTAAAAATATTAATAGTAGCTAAAGAAAAAATGACACAGTATCTACAGAAAAACAAAGGAGTTTAAATGTGTTTGAGTTTAAACATCAGTTAGGCCAAGATCATTAGTGTTACTAAGATCTATTGCTTTACTAATTTCCTATCTACCTGTCTTGCTGAATACTGACAAATCTTAAAAACTACAGCACCATATATCTGCCTCATTTGGAAACTGACCTATTTAACAACTGTCTGGAATTATAACTGAGGCATACCGTTCAGATCTATGATCTGCCACTTGGACTTGTGACTCATCTTATTTTATACAGTTTTGTATACCTTCTTTATAGAGGACAGATGCCTTTTTCTTGGTCCAGTACTATAATTCTTGCTGATTGTACTACATAATACAGAACTATAGTTTTATGTTGTTATACATTACAGTGTATGTCATAGTCACGTAAATAAATCATAACTTTCTTTGTTCTGAATATTGTAATGTATATACTATATACGATTCCTCAGGTAGCAACCAATTCATTTAACTAACAAATCTTTAGAATGCATCTCAGTCATTAATGGAGGAATGTCTGTAGTTATGGTTGCATCTGTTTTTCTCTCAGCCCTATCAGTTTGCTTCATACATTTTAATCCCTTTCTTTTATTTGGTTCTGTGCGTGCATGCGTGCGTGCGTGCGTGCGTGCGTGCGTGCGTGTGTGTGTGTGTGTTTTACAGGAGATCGAACTCAGGACCTTGCACTTGCCAGGCAGGCACTTATGCTACTGAGCTATCTCCCCCAGCCCTGTTTCATGCACTTTTGAGCTTTGCTGTAATTGTGTAGAAATTTGGAATTTTTCTATCTCCTAATTACATGGGTCCTACTTTTCTTTAATCTTCTCACTATCCCTTGTCATATTCCTTATTCTTAAGTCTAGTTTCTCTGATATTACATAGTCATCCTGGTTTTCATCCAGTTAGTGTTTATATATTTTTATACTTACTGTTTTTGTGATGTTTCATAGTTCTACACTGTAACTGACCATCTAAAGTAAAATATCGCAGCAATAAATTGTGAACTTAAAGCATAAAACTCCCCCTAAAATAAGACAAAATAGAGAACATTAAAAAAGGCCCAACAGATATGAATAACATGGGAATGCTATAAACATACTTATGCCCACAAATTAGACAACAGGGAAAATAGACACATTTCCAGAAAACAAGAAATATAAAAGTCACTCAAAAAAAAAAAAAAAAAAGACCTGATTTCCCCACTGGTACAGTTGTGAGGCACAGAGAAGACAATGATTTTGGAACCCTTATTTAATACTATCAGCATGTGGACAAAAATGGAGACTGACTTTTTGCTAAACATTACACCAATAGTTCACCCCATTGTGAAAGGTGAAAGGCCTTTGAGAAGAGTTTTGATGAAACCCACTAGCCTAACAGTGAAGTTGCCCTCTAGAGGATTAACGAAGAATATAAAAGCAGTACTGCTCTCTCTTTCTATGCAACTGGTGGCTTCTCTACAAATCAGCTGATTCTTACAGTTGTGTTTTATTTCCTCACCACCTAAATGAGTTTGACTCTGAGAAAAAAATATAGACAAATGAGCTCTACTGAAGAACACAAAGGGTCTCTTTTCAACTGTGGATGACATTCATTATAGATGGGCAGTCATTCTAAGGAGTAATCCCCAGCAAATGGCACACAGGACAGTACAAATGGCTAAAGATGCAAAAGGATTATGGGTGTGAGTGCTATGCCCATCACAGATGTGGGTGCCAACCTCCTATCTCCAAACTTAGCTACATGCTTCTCATCCCTTCCCATGCCTTTGCAATTCTGAGTACAACTCCCAGCAGTGTGCCTTATTCCTCTTTAGGTTAGACTATGCTCCCAAGCTCTTAATAGTCCTTCTTTTTCCTCGACTTGCATTCCTTTTCCTGTAAATATATCTCAAGTTTAAGCAGGAAGAATGTGTTGAGGCTTCTTCTTCCCTTTGCTTCTGTCTATGCTTCATCTCAGAAGCCCTATATCTAGCAAAGTGAAGTTAAAAAAAAAAAAAAAAAGTTAAGTAAGTGGAGGCTGGGTAGATAAAGATGTGTGTCATCTCAGCCATAGGCCCACTTACTATTCTCAGGATCTTCCTGTTATTTCTTAACACCCAGATCCCTCTCTTTAAAAATATATTGTATCAAAGTGACAAAGAAGCAGTAATTTAAATCTTACTGAACAAGGCTTTAATAATTTTACTTTAGTCACAATTTCATTTTATTTTAAAGTAAAAAGCTTTAAAAGGTCTATGAGTGGTCACTGCAGAAATATCACTCTCTTAGTCTGCAATTTTATCTCTCCACTTTTACTACCATGGCATTTTTGCCTACCTTGTCTTTCCTATGCTCTAGAACAAAGGCCTTGAAACTAGAGTTCTATTCTATTCTTTGGGAGAAAAATGTCATTCATAACCAGAGAAAATCTAAGAAACAGTGTGCACTCTCCAGGAAGAAACACATAAGTAGAACAAAACAATGGCTGCTGTGGCTCCTGTCCAAATGTCTGGGAAAGACACCATTTTAGGGAGGGGCCAAATGAACAGAGATCAGAAGTAACCATGAGTAAGTTGTCATCTCAGGGCTCTCAGTGACTGAGGGAGGTGTAACTGTAGGAGACATACATGATGTGGAAGCCAAAGTCAGGCTAACAGGAGACACCCAGAGTGTTTTAGGCTGAACAATTCATGTCCCAACTACAGAACCAGAGCCAGGGTCAGGCTGAAGGTCTGTGGAGTTAAAATCACCAAAACCAGCACCCTATTGATTTCCTACTGCAGGCCTTCCAGGACTATCCAGCAAGCCACCATAATCCTACTGAGGGTTTGCTATGATTATTCAACACATACTAGTTACTGTCTGCCTCTTGTCTACCAGTATCATCTGAGACAGACCCTGAACTGGACACTATCACAAACTATCAATCCCAGAAGATAACCGCTGGACTGAAAACACAGGAAATCTCTTTTCCATTCTCTGCCTTTTGTTTAATTCTTCATGAGCATGAGCACTGGTTTTAGCTTTCTGTTTCAGTTTACTTGTTCCTTCTTTCCTTTCCACCGGTCTTCATCAGTTTCACAAAGTGTGGGTAATCTTCATTTGCTCCTTGACTTCGCTTCCAATCTCTTTTGTTATTCTTGTTTTGTTTTAAAAACAAAACAGCACTTTTAAATCTTCTTCAAAAAGCGTAAAGTCATTCCTCTAAGATTATACTTCCTCTATCGACTTTTTGGATTTGTTTTAGGTTTTTTTACATAATTGTGAATCTTGTACATATAGGTGAAGATCCCAAATTGGTAGTTATCACAGCTTGTCATTTTTAGATTGTGCTCGACACTACTGTTATTACTAAATATACTACTTTAGGTAAGGTGACACAGATGTAGGACTAGTCATACTTCCTTATATGCCAATAGTGAGATGGTCTAGGGGTCAGAAACAATACCATAGTACAATACAAAAAAACTAGGTGCTAGGACAAATAGGTAGCAACTACTTATCCCTAACAAACTGAAGATCTGTGACCTTAGGACAAACTCAAAGATGAAGAGCCAGCTACAACCAATATGCATATATGGAAGGTAGTCATTTTCTAAGATCTCAGTAGTAATAATTAAGTTATCCATTGTCTCAGTTCCTCTTCTCTCCTTGTTGGGACAAATATTTGACACTCAAAATGAAGAAAGGAAAGATTTAGCTCACAGTTACTGGAGGTTTCAGTCCATACATGGTTGGCTCCAATGCTGAGTGGCACAGGGCAGAGAGCATCAGTTCACGGCAGTAGAACAGCAACAATGGCAATAGGCCAACAACGGCAACAGAGAGAGTCTGTCTCTCTGTCCCTCTTATACTGCACTCAGATTCTCTGCCCCAGGTTGGACATAGCACTTACACCCATAATCCAGCTGTACTCAGACCCATAATCCCCACCTTGGATCATCCATAATCCCAGTGGATCATGAGTTAATCTCAAACTCTAGAAGTCCCGACCCCATGACTGCATGAGGCTTTGCGGGGATAACCATCAACACAGAAAAAAAACTGAACAAAAAAAGAAAGAAGGAAAACAGTTTTAAGACCAAAAAAGGAAGACACAACTCAAGATCTCCACCTTGCCCAGGACAGAGCCAGGGAGAAATGGGGTAGCAGAAATCAAAAGCTACCTAGTTGCGCTTTCTGAAATCCTGGCAGAGAAAATAACAAAACAGATAAATGAGATGTTAAAAAACAAATTCAGAAATTATTTCCAAAATAACTATGAAGAGATTAATTATAATGAAAGATAAGGCTCGTGAAACTACAGTAAATGCAGATTTAACAAACAAACAAAAAAAAAGATGTGCTTAGAGAAGTGATGGAAATCACAAATGCCCAATATAAGAACTGGAATACATGAAAACAGATTGAAAGCTGATTTAAGATTACATGGAAAATACACACAACAGAAACAATCAATGGAAACACAGAATACTTCTTTAAAATAGCAAGAGACTACAAGCATGCGCACATGCACACACACTTGGACAACTGTTATGATACTAAAAAACCCTGCTCACACAAATAATGGCAAAAAATTCCCAAGAATGGAAAAAGAATTTTGTGCACAGAAAAATGCAGCATATAGAATTCCAATCAGCCATGACAAAAAAAAAAAAAAAAAGAAAAAAAAAAATTTACACCAATGCATACAATAGGATTCTAAGAATTCAATGCAAAAACACAACACTGTTAGAGAAAAGAAACAAATTACCTACAAAGGAAAACCTATCACAGTAACACCAGATTTTGCAACACAAACTTTCAAGAGAGCTAAGAGAAAGATATAAAAATGTTAACTATATATTCCATTGTTCAGTGTACCCCATTACATAAAATAAACATTTACAGACATAAGAAATCAAATATACACCGACATAACTGTAATGGAAGAAGTGCAATACTGCCATAAACAGTAGACCAAAAAAAAAAAAAAATCAACAAAGAAACATTAGAATTCAAACCTTTGAACAAACGGACTTAAGCACCTACAGAGTTTTACACCCCACAACAGCAAAGATTCTTTTCAACTGCACTGGGAACTTTCTCCAAAATAGAAAACATACTAGACAGAAGAGCATTCTTAAGTAAATGCAAAAGAATTAAAATTATCCCTGCATATTATCAAATCATAGTGCAATGAAATTGGAAATCAATGACAAAAGAAAGCAAAAACTACATAAAAACATGGAAATTAAATAATATCCTCCTGAACATAATAAAAAAGTCACAGATGAAATTAAAGAAGAAATTGGAAATGTTCTAGAATCAAACAATAATATAATAAAACACATCAGAACTTACAGGATGAAATGAAGTTACTCCTCAGAGACAATTTTATAGAGTAAAATTTTCATATATATATATATATATATATATATATATATATATATATATATATAAAGACTGAGCTCAAATAAGTAATCTAATGTTGAATTTCAAGTTTCTAGAAAAAGAAGAAGTTAATACAAAGAACATATAATGCAGGACGTTATAAGATAAGAGCAGAAATCAACAAAATTGAGACTAGGCAAACAATACAAAAAAATCAAGAATCAAAAGAGTTGGTTCTTTGGGGCTGGGGAAATAGCTTAGTAGAATAAGCGCTTGCCTGGACCTGAGTTCAATCCCCAGTCAGTTCCACAAAAAAATGAATAAATAAATAAACAAATAAATAATAAGGATTGAACTCAAAGAGTTGGTTCTTTGAGATTAAACACAATAGACAAGCCCTTAGCCAACATTATGAAATTCATCCAATTATGAATGAAAAGGGTGAAATTGCTAACAGATCTTGAAGAAATCCCAATTATCAATACTTATTTTGAGAATCTATACTCTAATAAGATGGAAAAATGCAAAAGGATTGGACAGATTCATGGATACACATGAATTACTAAAGCTGAATTAAGAACACATAAAAACTCTAAATGAGCAAATATCAATTAAAGTGAAGAGGTAGAAAAAAAAAAAAAAAAAGAAAATACTAATAACAAAGAAAAGCCTAGGTCCTGATGGATTCATTGAGAAACTCTACAAGAACTTTAGCAGATTTAATGCCACTATTCCTCAAACCTTTTAATGAAATTGAAAGAGGAACAAAATAACCAAAGCCCAAAATTAAGGAAGAAAGGTTTATTTGGTTCATAGTTTGTGCAGATTTCAGTCCATCATCAGCTGGCTCCAAGGCAGAGCGCCACAATGAGAGAGAAACCATTCATGGAGGCCAGAAGACAGCAAAGAGTTTAGGGAAGGGCCAGTGAGCAAGCCTCTTTCCCTCCCTTATATCGCACGTAGGCTACCAGGTACTACACTCACATCCATAAGCCCAGCACTGGACAATCAATCACCCTCCCCACAGCTGCATGAGGCTTTGGGAGGACATCTAGACAAAAACCATAACAATTATCATGATACCCAAACCACAAAAGGATCTAACCCAAAAAAGAGAATTATAGGTCAAATTCCTTAACAAATATAGATTGAGGAAATGTCAACAAGATAGTAACAAAAAAAAAAAAAAAAAAAATGCTGCAAACAACCATGATGATTATATGCCATGTTTAAGTAGGATTCCAGGGATGCAGGGATGGCTCACCATGTATAAATCAATAAATGTACCTAACAGAACCAAGGACAAAAACTACACAATCATCTTAATTGATGCAGAAAAAGCATCTGTCAAAGTCCAACATCCATTCATGATTTAAAAAACTACAGCTAATTATAACAGAAGGTCTTTATCTCAATCTGATAACAAGCCATCTGTTACAAACCAATAATCAGTATCATACTTAAATGGGCAAAAATTGAAAGCTTTCACTCTAAAATCAGGAACATAAGAAAGATACTCACTGGGGGCTGGGGAGATAGCTCCGTGGCACAAGTGCCTGCCTGGCAAGTGCAAGGTCGTGAGTTTGAACCTCAGTCTCGCAAAAAAAAAAAAAAAAAAAAAAAAAGAAAGATACTCACTATCACCACTCTGATTTATACAATTCTGAAAATACTAGCCAAAGCTAGGAGAAACCAGACAAAAAAAGAAATGAAAGAAGGATAGGAAAAGAAAAAAATTAAAAAATTACTGGTGGATAATACCAGTAATACTCTACATAGAAGATCTCAAAACTCTGATAATATGATACTTTACACAGAAGATAAAACTCCTCCAAAAGACTCCTACATTTAAAAATCAAATTCAGCAGCAGAGAAGGATACAAAGTCAACACTTAAAAGTCAATAGCATCTCTACACATGAGTGACAAATTTCCTGAGAGTGGAGCCAGCGAGATAGTTCAGCAGCCTAAAGCACTTGCTTATGCAAGCTTAGGCAACCACAGGGACCCTGGTTCAATCCCCAGCACCACATGCTGTGCCAGCCCCACCCCCAGGGCAGGCTGAGCTGGCCATGATTGATAGATAGATAGATAGATAGATAGATAGATAGATAGGAAGGAAGGAAGTTTAAAAAAAAAAAGAATTTCCTGAGAAATTAGAGAAACAACATCCTTCAAGACAGCAACAAGAGCTGGGCATGGTAAGGCACACAACACTCAGTCAGTCCCTTTCCTCTGTGGCCCCAAAACCTCCCTAAACAGAAAATTTGGGACACCACTGAGTTATAGGATGTTACAGCACAGGTTCTCTTATGTCCTGAGTCCTCACTGACCTTCAAGGGTTAGGGCCAGAATATTGGCTATCCTTGTAGGCCTTCTTTTGGTGTGTAAACTTACATTCTTAACCCTCCAGAATCATACTCTCCCTTCAATGTAAAGACCCAATCTAAAACAGGGCCTCTCAAACGAATCCATACTTCTCACATGAGAACGTATAAACAGCAAATAAATACATAAAAATTTTTCCACAGTGCTGATTAGAGAAATACAAATTAAAACAACACTGAGATTCTAACTCCAGAAAAAAGCTACTGATTCTTGCTGGCAAAGCTGTGGGAGGAAAGGAAGCTTTCTCCACTGTGGGTGGAACTGTAACTTGGTGTAACCACTGTGGAAATTAGTACAGCAGCCCTTCAAAAGACATGAACTACAGGTTTCCTCTGACCCAGCAATTACCATTCTTGGTATCTTCCCAAGAGTTCCAAGAGTTCAAAGCATTATTGGTCATAAGACTACACACACTGTTAAAACTCACAAAGCTACATGCTATGTGAATTTTACTCAATGTAAATATATCTTAAATACACTTGACTTAAAGTCCCTAATAATTAATTTACAATAATTTTACTAATATGCGCTAGATTAGAATTCTTTGAGTGAACCATCTCCAAAATTATCTTTTGAAAGAAGTATGCACCTGCCTCAAAAAAAAAAAAAAAAGTACAAAAAAATACAGGATAATCTCTACACTAATTTGAATAGAGTCTTGTTGGTAGGACTTGAAATCTATACTTATTTAAAAACACTGATTTTAATATACTAAAGCTTAAAATTCTCTTGGCCAGAGCATAAATCCTTTTCTCTATTTTATTAAATGTTAGCTCCTCTGCAGAAAAACATGAAATAAGCCAAGTTTGCAAAATAAAATGCGACCATGAAATGACACGCCAAGTATGATGAACATTTATATAACACTTTCTTATCCAAACATAGACTTTTAAAAAGTACACAGCTCACTTTTTATACACACACAAGAAAATAAACATAAACTACATAAAAACATAAAAAGCCATAAAAATCCACAAAAAAAATGGGATTTTATTTTATAACACAGAGAAAAGTCTTTCTGAAGACCAAAATTCACAAGCTGCCCCACTGAGGAAGCTCCTAAAGATGACTCAGTTAAAGCTGACTATGGACCAGGGATGCAGCTTGGTGGCACAGTGCGAGGCCACAGGCTTGATTCTTGACACCATAATAAAGAGCTAACTGCAAAAAGAAATGAAATGCCTCCAAAATGAAAAACAAAGAAAAATATATCTTTATAACAGGAATACTTAAGAAAGTAAGAATCTTCACAAATTTAGCACTCTTACAAATAACTTCTAACAACAAACCAATTTAAAAATATAAGCAAAGCAGCCCCTCAAAAGCAAAACACAAACAGAAATAACCTCTAGTTTAGTTCTTTCTTACATTCCAACCTCATCTCCTTTAAAACATTTCTGTAATAAAATTTCTTTTTCAGAGCAAATGTGATAGCTCAGTGGACTAAAGAGCCTACTTAGGAAGAACACAGCAGCCTTGGGTTCAACCCCTAGCATGCAGTGCCAGCCTCACCCCCAGGGCACACTGAGACAGCTATGGAGACTGGACATGGTGGTGCACACCTGTAATCCCACCAGTTAGGCTGAAAACAGGAGAGTCACTGAGTCTGATCTACATAGTAAAACCCTGTCCTAAATACAGAAAAAAAAAATTCCTTTTCATCCATTTTCATTTTCCTGTCACCAAAGATCTCAGTGTGCCCATGTATATGGTACTAAGACAAAGGACAACTCAGAGTTGCACTGCTTTACATTAATTTTTACAACAATAAATTGCACACAACTCCCAAACACAGTTTTAAAAATTAATATTTGGTTTCAGGAGGATCTGCGCTCTTCTTGATTCAATCTTTAATTTTAATCTAACAAGTTTCTTTCCCTTCTTTGTTTGAACCATGGAATTGACTATAATTTCAAAATCTTAGAGAAAGGTCATTTCTGCAAAGGATGTATGATCTTATATAGTCTGGGTCTGTCAAAAAGTTATGCCTGACTGAGATTCTCAAAAACAGAAAGATCCTTATTCTGAAGAAACAGTTCCACTTGAAGCACTAAATTCTACCTGCAAATGTTTAGTTTAGTTCAACAATATTCAGATTAAATAAAGCAATTTCATTGCTAGAGAAATCTCTCATTTTACTCAATTAATGACTTAATGTTTCTCACCTCTTCTCCTGAAAGGTAATATGCTGCAAGTAGTCCTCCAATGAATCGAATGTTAACTTCAAACACAGACACCTCTGAATTCTGTGAAGACATATTGAAAACAATCACAAACACATTTTACAGTTGTTTTTAAAATATTTCCAATACATCATTTCTCTCATTCCATAAGAGTATTTTTTCACTTTCTCACATAATTGCAACCTCATCTCCCATTTGCCAATGTTATTCAAACTCTTCTATTACTAGTTTCCTATTGCCAAAACCAGTGAACCATTTTCACATATATTACATGGTGTTATGAAATTAATACATTTAATAGTGTTGACTACTATCCTTTTTCAGGAAGGCCTACCCCTCTTGAACACTGGATTTTGAATTTTGGAACAGTATTCCTACTAATTATTACAGAATGATTTTTCTCTTCTCACGAATGTTAAACATTTCCCTAGTATACATTTTCCATACATGTTTACATTTCCATATATATGTACATATATATGTACATGTACATATGTTAAATGAGAAACCAAAAAAAAAAAAAAATGGTGGACTACAGATTGCTGCTTTTGTATGGGGATACAACTGGCTGCTAGGTAAGAAATTTGTATAGATATATCACATATATATCAAAACGAAAAACAAATGACTCAAATGTAAAAAAAAGAATATAACAATGTAGAAACTTGGCAGGCACTGTGAAACATAAATTAAGTACTGTAGTTTTGGTAACAAACTGGTAACAGACGGGAAATTTCCCTGAATTGCAAGCTATCTACAAGAATAAAAATTATGAATAAAATACAAGACAAATAAAATGAAGGACAATAGTACAAATGTAGCTCTGTTAATAATCTATATATGTAACCTTATATAGTAGAATCTACATGTTTCTACTTACATACAGAAACATATATCTGAAAAAAATCTAGTAACATGAAAAAAGGTGGCAGAGTATAACCAAAAAAACTACAAAAGATACATAAGTGACTAACAAAAAATATCAACTCATTTTTAATAAAAATTCAGATCCTTCTAATACACACAGACAGAAAACATGAAGTAGTGGCACAAGTATAATTTTTCCAGTAGACAACTTTTTATGATACAAATCATAAACTCCATCCCAAAACCAAAATGTTTAAATACAGTGTTCCCAACCAAAAGCTACTACTGGGCACATGTTAGCCATCCCCTGAAAATAGGGAGGGCCTCTATCACTCACCAGAAGCACTGAAATAACCTTTAAATTAATTTCCCTGCTTTCATCCATTCCCACCCTACATTCCATTCAATGCCCTATGGTTCAAATAAGCATTTAAATTTTCCATCACTTTAGGTCACTGTGGGAGATCATCCACACTGCACTCTTCTGAGAAATGAAGCCCTTTGCCTGGATCTTTACCTGACCTTTACACTTCAACCCTATTCACTGAGATATGATGTGCTAGCTATATAAAGCAGATGTTCCCTTAATTGGCCAAAAGAATGCAATTGAGTCTGGTGAGACAGTATGTCTCACTGCAGTACATAAGCAAGAACCCTACAGCACCCCCACTGATGGTTGGCATAGGAGCTAGAACAAGAGCCTGTGAGATTACAGGGCTAAGATGGAGACAATATCTTAGTTGAGGCCTTGGAACTCAAACAGAATCCTGGCAGTAAAAGTATCAGCCTTGCATATATCAAGCTAACTGTTATATTGCAATTGGAGGGCCTCTGCATTGGGTACAAATTCCTGTCTTTCCTTAGAGCCAATGCCTACAAAGTTTCTCTTCCTAGAACTCTACCATAACCTCCCCCACCTCCCTGACTGACACCAGTAAAAGCCATTAGCTTTTGGACTCGTGTCCTTTTGTTCCACAAACAACACTGGATCATCCCACAGCTCCTCATTTGCAGAACTTTCTCTCTTTGCCTTTAACTTGCACCCATGTACCATACTGCAGACTGCAGGGTGGCAGACCTGAACCCTTCATGGGGTTTCAGCGGGCCACTACTCTGTGCAACCCTTTACAATCATCTCTGATTACACTCAAGAGTAAAACAACCAGTAAGACACTATATTCACATCCCCCACAACTTTTGACATGTCTTCTACTAACATCCTTTTGATTCACTCTATGGACTTACTTGCTATACCCAGAACTGCCAACTTGAAACCTATATATCAGCTTTCACACGTGTTACCTTCTTCTCTGGAAGACTATCCTTCACCTAGCTGAATGAATCACTATCATTTTCTATAGTTCTTGGAAGATGTGTATTATCAGAAAATTTTTCTGACCACCCAATAAAAATAATCACTCATTAATATCCTTTCTTCATTTCCCCATTTAACATTTATAATCATCTACTTACTATATAATTACTTATAAAATTACTATCCTCCCTCACTAGAGAGAAAGAAGCTCTAGATGGAAAAGAGAAAAAGCCATAACTGGAAGGTATAATGACTGAAGATATTCTGAAGTTGATAAAACATAAATCCTCAGCATGATTAAATATCATGAATCTTTTAAAGAATAATCTACACAGACACATGATAACAGAATTGGAGGACATAGCAGAAAGGAAAATATGCAATCAATGATGATTATTTGTTTAAAATGAGACTAATAGCATACTTTACAATAGCATAATGGAAAAACAACTGGCCATCACCTTAAGAGGCTGAAAAAATAGCCTCTAATTCTCATCTCAACTATAATGTCTATTAATAGAAACCCTTAGAGCCATACATACATGACTTCCCTTGAGTCACTTCTGAAAAATGTCAGAGTTGTATAACAGCAGTGCCTCACCACCACCACATATTTCAGTCCTACTTTTCTTCAGTATTCTCCACAGCAGTTAACCACCATCTGACACATCACACAACAATAACTGTGCAATGTTTTTCTCCCCACACTGGCATACAAACTCAAGAGCTATTTCTGAATGATTCATTACGATATCCACAGAACCATAACATTTCTGTTGCAGAGGTGGTACTCAATAAATGCATTTACCTATTCATTACATATTTTGAAATATTAAATATAACTTAGGACCAACTAAGTCACAAGTACAGTACACATAACACAGAGAGTTATGAACTAAGTTAAAGCACTCCGAGATCTTTAGCTCTTTGGAAGAAGTATGCAGAAACTAACCACAGTAATTTTAAACTTTGATAAATAGCTATATAAAACTTTAAAAGTAACTCCAAAATGAACAGAAATGGTGAAGAGCAAATTAGTAGAGGAAACATTAAATCTTCTACTTAAATTGTATCTGGTGCTATTCTAATATTACATAAATAGCCAATTCTTTACAAATTAATACACAAATTAAAAGCAATCCTCATGAAAATGTCAACAGTTTTCCAGAGTTTGAAAAAACAAAGGGCTGAGAACTAAAATAAGTTCCTCACAGACCAATCTCAGCTCTCAAGATTCACATATAGATACTAAGTTTCTTGTACACAGGAAGTTCATTATCAGCCTGGACTACAGTGTGAGACCTTAACTCAAAAAACAAAAGAAAAACATGTACACACACATGTATACATACACACTATAAACAAGACTGTCTAGTACTGATATAAGGATAAAGATAAAAGCAAACTAGGCTGGAGACATAGCTCAGCAGCACAAGTGTCTGCCTGGCCAGCACATGGTCCTGAATTCAGTTCCTGGTACTGGAAAAAAAAAAGTCAAGGGCAAAGAAGCAGCTCCTATAACAAATACAGAGTATACATAATAGCAGCGAACTATTATGGTACACATAAAACAGGAGGGAAAGAAGTGGTATTAGGATCAGATGCTGGCTATCTCACATACCAAAAAAAAAAAAAAAAATCAATTGAATATGGACTTAAGACTAAATGTGAAAGCAAAACTTTAAAATGTTTTTCTAAGTAAAATATAAGAATATCCTGAAATAAAGGAATATATTCTTATGGCCTCATAGAAATTTTATATGCTAAATTTTTTTTTTTAAGCACAATCTACAAATTCCAAACAACTACACCAAAAAACAAAAAACAAAAAAACTGCATTGGTCACATTCTCTGTACTTTGATGTAGGTCGCATGAAAATCTGTCCAACACCATCCAAGCAAAATCATGGTGACCAACTCCTAAAGAGCAGCCATATGTCTCTAAGTCTTCTTCCTCCTACCAAGTGAAAGGTAGACAAGAGGACTAGATCTTAAAAAACCACTTTTGACCAATGAAGCTACACCTTTACACAAACTGAAGTTGAACAGAACAAGTAAGAAAAGCTCCTGGGTCCTTGATGACCAAGGAGCTAACCAAAGTACTGCTTATCTCTGTATTTGACTTACATGAAAAATAAACATCTATCTTGTTTCAGTTATGCTATAGGCTTTCTGTACTCACTGTGAAACCTAAACATGATAAAAATTATTCTCATTAAGATACATCAATAAATGTCTACTATAAAAAAATGCTAGGATAATATAAAAGTAGATAACCTGCTTTGTCTTGTTAGTCCCAGGAAAATCATGAGAAAGGAAACAAGTCACAATTGAAACAATAAAGAGTGCAAGAGAGAGAAGCATAGAGGCAAGTGGGAGGGACTACGGTCAAAATGCCACTATCACAACATACCACATACCATGCTGGGTAGCTAACAAGAAACTTCTCACAGTTCTGAGGCTAGAAAGTCTAAGATCAAGGTCCTACCACGAGATTACCTTTTAAGTGTCCACTTTATGGTTCACAGATAGTACCTTTTTACTGTGTCACACTGAGGCTATTTTATAAGGATACTAATTTCTTTCATAAAGTTCAACCTCATAATACATTATTGTTGAGCATCAACATATGAATTTAGCCATATGAAAATGTCTTTTCATAGTGAATCTGAAAGATGAATTATGAAATTTGCACTCACCACACTGAAATCCAAGTTGTTTTCAATCCACCTCTGCCCATCCAGGAATTCATCGTGGAGTCCCATGATGTAAAGGGTATCCAAAGCATCTACTATGGTAGCACCCATCAATGAACTCCCTATGTTGGGTGGTAAAAGTGTCATTAAAATGATTCCCTTCAAAAAAAAATCTATTCTATATAATTAAAAAATACACCAACCAAGAAAAACACCCAGCACTGTTCACTTTCATCAACACATTAGATAATATAGTTTTAATATATTTTAAAGAATAGCATATTAATAATAGAAAAATAAAACTAAAGAGTATAATTCACCTTAATTTTGATCTGCTCAGAATGTAACATACCTACTTCACAGAAACAGGAAAAAAAGACAGATTAGAGCTTTAAAGAAAAGGAGAATTGGATCAGCCAGATAGCTCAGCAGATTAGAGCAACTATTTAGGCAGACTCAGGGGTTGGGAGTTTGATCTCCAGCCTGCCGCCCCCAACCCTGGGGCATAGTGAGACAGTGACTGAGACTGGGCATGGTGGCACACACCTGTAATCCCAGTGCTTAGAAGGCCAAAAAACAGGAAAGATCATTTTAAGTCCAATCTGTGTAGGGAGACCCAGTTGATCCTGTACTAATTAATATGTTTTTAAAAGGGCAAGGGAGGGGAAATTACTGAAGAAGACAAGCTAAGTCACAGAACAAGCATTTCTACCTTGCTCAAATTCAAGAAGGGCAGAACTATTTTGAAAAATAAAAGCAGTAAAACAAAACTGGATAACCACAGTAAAATTTAAATAATGCTGAAAATTAAGAAGCTGGTAAGTCATCCTGAAAAACAACAAGACATTTCTCAAAAGCTTTCCTGATTTATTTTGAACATAATCTGGAGATCCTCAAAAAAAAAAGGCATAATTAAAATTTTGTACTATTTAAGATGAACAAATAAAAGTAGCTGAATTCCACCTTCTACTAAGAAACAAGAATAAAAAAGCTTAAGCAACAAAGTAGAAGAACTAGAAGAACTAAAAATGAAAAATCAGCTCTGTCATTTCACTAGTATCTTTCAGAACGCAAAATTCTGGAGCTGCGGAGATAGCTCAGTGGTTGAGGTGCTTGCTTGCCTCACAAGTGTAGGGACCAGGTTCAGTCCCTAGCACTGTATGCTGTGCAAGCCACACAGTGACACTCTGTACCAAATACATAAATTTAAATTTAAAAAATTAAAATTCAAGGAAAAAAAAGAAAGCAGAATTCTTAATTTTCAGTAAATCCACCTTATCTTTTTTCTCTCTCTCTCTCTTAAAGTTGATGCTTTTTGTGTTCCAAAATTTCCCTGCTTACCTCAAGGTCACAAAGGGTTCTCAAATGTTTCCTACTGGAAGTTTTGCACTTTCAGTTTTTATGGTTAGATCTGCGATCCCTTTCAAATTACTTTTCATACACAACACTAACAGTCAAGTTTCATTATTTTCCTAAATGAATATCCAGTTGATCCAGCACTATTTGTTTGAAAAACTGACTTCTTTCCACTGAGTTACTTGAGAATCTTTGTTGAAAATCCCGAAGTAAGTATGTGGAGTTCTGCTTCATTCTGTTCCCCTGATGGCCTCACCTGTCCTTAAGCTAAAACCATACTGTTAGGCAGGAGATGTAGCTCAGAGCCATAGCACCTACCTGCCATAGTTTGATCCCCATCACCACAAAACAAAAAAGGCAACACAGATGAGAAACCAATCTTGATGTTCTCAGTGCTGTAGTTTTACAGTAATCCCTAAAAATCAAATGCTAAATGTTCTCCTACTTTGCTCTTTTTTAAAACATATTTTGATTATTCTTAGAGCTCTGTAGTTTCACATCTATTTTAGAATCGCCTTATGAATTTCTATACAGAGTTTACTGCCATTTGTCTCAGGTTGCTTTAAACCTAAACATGAATTTAGACAGAATTACTATCTCATCAATATTTAGTATTCCAATTTGATCACTGCTTCAACTTACTTTACTTAAATCCTTTTAACTTCTTCTTGATAACTACTTATAATTTTCAGTATATAGGTTCTACACATATTTTGTCAAATCTGTTCTGATATAGTTCACATTTGTTGATAACAATATATGACATTTCTTAATTGCATTCCTAGTTATTGTTGGTATGTAAAGATATAATTGATTTTGTGTAGCTAACTTGTCTCCCATAATCTTCCTCTAAACAAAAGACTAAGTGGTGAAAATACTACATCTCATCAAGTGGATCAATGCACTGATGAGTTCACAGTGAATGGGCTAGGAGAAGATGGTGCCTATTTGGAAGCCAGTCACTAGGAACTATATCTGGGCCTTGGCCCCTTCCGTGTGTGTGTGTGTGTGTGCATGTGTGTGTGCGCACACATGTGTCCCTGCCTCTTAGCTGTTTGATTCTTGAATGCTACCAGTTAAGCAACCTTCCTGCACTATGATCTTCTGCCACAATGTTTGTTCCTTTGGGCCAGCAAACTTCTGAAAATAAACCTCTCATTCTTTAAGTAGGTGGGAGCAGATATTTTTGTCCAAGCAATGGGAAGGCTTACAATAAAACCTACAAGATCTGCTTATTCATCTGAACACTTTCTATGCTATTTAGCTTCTGATCATGCTCACCACAAGTAAGGACATATTTACCTCTTCCTATCTTAAATTTTTTTTCCTTATTATATGCAGTACTATCCACATTACAATTATATATATATACATATATATACATATATATATACATATATATACATATATATACATATATATATATATACATATATATATCTGTATTGATATACTGACCTGACATTCCCTTGCCTAGCTCTCACGCTTAGATGAAAGTGTCTAGTCTTTCAAATTTTAGCATAAGGTGACGGGTTATATTATTTGCTGTTTTGACATTCCCTTTATCAGACTAGAAACTCCTTTCTAGTGTGCTGTGAGTTTTTAATCACCTATGGACACTAGATGTTGTTAATATTTTTTTCTGTATCTACTGAAATGATCATATAATGTTCTCCCTCATTCCCTTAATATTTGGAATTACACTGAATGATTCCCACATGATAAACTATGCATGTATCCTGGTTCAAATTTCATTTAGTCATAGTTACTGTCTTTATATATACTAATACATGGCCTCAATTAACACCTCTATCTGCAAACAATTCAGCTCTCAAACAGAAGAGTTCGGCAAAATTTCACTTCAGTTCATGAACTCTGCTTTGAGTGACACTGAATCTTATGGGGAAATTTGATTCAGTTCAGAATGAAATGGTTCACAACTAGAATCACGGGATGACTTAAGTTTGTAAACCAATCACTGGCACCACCTTGCTGAATTACATTTACTAAGATTTGTTAAAAGTATTTATGTGTATATTCAAGAGGTATGTGGGTCTACAGTAATCCTCTTCTTGTAATATCTGTATTGGCTTGGGAATTTTGGGCCCCAGTGGTGACATCAAGGACACATAATAATCCTACATGCATAGACACCAATCCAGAGTACCTTAAAATGTGTAAGGCAAAAACTGACAGAATTAAAAGAGTAAAAGACAACCCAAAGTGAGAGTCAGGGACTTCAACATCCTTCTTTCAATAACTAACAAAATTGTTAGATAGAAATTAATTTTGAACAGAGAACTTCAACATCCTATTAGTCAATAAAGGTCTAACTGAAATCAACAGAACGTGCCATACAATAATACCCATACTTTTCCAAGCAAAATGGAAAATTCACCAACGTAGAATATATTCTGGATTTAAAATCCTATTTGAAATCAGACAAAAGTATATCTCTGATCATAACAGAAATTGGAAAACAGTAACAAAAAGATACAGGAAATTATCTGAATACTTAAAAATTAACCTTCTGAAAGGAAATTTTAAAATATATTGAATAAACATAAAAAGATAATAAAGTCCTTGGGATAAAGCTTAAGTTGCACTTTGCAGGAAACACACAGTGCTAAGTATGATCTCAAATCAGTAATATAGGGAAGAGTTGTATCTCAGTGTATCAGTGGTAGACTGCTTGCCTAGCAATACGCAAGATCCTGGGTCAAATCCCCAAGCACAAAAAAAAAAAGACTGGGGACAGGGGACAGGGGACAGGGGACAGGGGACAGGGGACAGGGGACAGGGGACAGGGGACAGGGACAGCGACAGGGACAGGGACAGGGACAGGGACAGAGACAGAGACAGAGACAGGGAGTGAAAGAGCAAAGTAAATCAACCCTTGCAAAAGGACAAATAATAAAGAGCAGAAATCAAACAAATTGAACTTTAAAAATTAATGAAACTACCAAAAGCTGCTTCCTTAAAAAATCAATAAAATTAATAAGCTTCCAAAAAGATTTGACGGAAAAAGGGAGAAAATATAAATCACTTATATTAAGAATAAAGGGGACTATCACAACTGACACAGGCATTCAAATGATAACAAGAAAACAACTGTACACACACAAAATCAACAACTTAAAACAACTTTTCAAAAACCAAAACACCAATACGTATCCAAGTTGAAACAGATAAACTAGTCTTTACAATTAAGAAAACTTGATGGTGAACCTTTTAAGAATTTTTAATAATACAAAAAACAGCTCACTATAGCACTTGCGCCATAGGTTTGCCATCACTGCACTAGGTGAATATACTTTCACTGAACAATTAGATCAAACATTTAAGAAAGAAAATAAAACTAATCCTAGACAATCTGGCCCAGAAAAACAAAACAGAGAACATCTTTCAACTCATCTTATAAGGCCAGCATTATCTTGATACCAAAATAAGACAAAAATAGTGCAAGAATATGGAAGATTCCTTATAAACATGAAAGCAAAATTCAAACAAAATATTACACAAATCAAACTCAGTTAAATCAAAACTAAAGAAAAGTAGGCATACATACGTACACTTACATCTGTATGTATAAAAAATAATCATCAAAACAGCAAAATCTAAGATTCTTTCCCAAATCAAAATTCCTTCTTATAAAGGCAAAAACAATGCTCCCTAACAAACTTTTTAATTCTGCACCGAAGCTAGGTAAAAACATTTTTTTCATTTCACTAACAGCTATTGGAATAATCAGCATCAATCCTAACATACACTTCCTTCTCCTACTGACAAGTTCTGGAAAGAAGCAACATGAACACATCCTCCTCTCTTTATAGGGGTAGCATTTGGTTCAATCATGGACACAAACGCAATCAGAGAAAACAAGAAACAATGGGTCTTTTAAGAAGATAACTGCTAAGAAATTCAAAAACCCAAAACTTTTCTACATGGTTCTCTTCTCTGGAACTGCAGTAGAATTAAGATACAGAAACTTCAAATGGCTGCAGGCAAGGTGCTACAAAGCCAGCTTGAAGATATCAACAGAGGAAAGAGATAAAAGTTTAGCTGAAAATTTGATCCTCACCAAGACTTCATTAAGTTGGCTGAATTACATTTTCAATTTAAGCCATTTTAAAAAAGATTTTCTACTTCCTGCACATAAAGAGTCCTCTGATGCCAAGGACAAGCCAGATACAAGAGTAGCACTGACTTCCGTTACCATGTAACAGAATCAGTTAATCATCAAAGCTCAAAAAAAAAGAAAAACAAGCATGCTTCAAGTTAACCCTGAATCCTGTAAGTAAAAGTTCAATGCCATTTTTATGTTCTTATAGTCAAAGAGATACACTTTTAAAAATTCCTTCTGAAACTGATTCTATAAAAGTATGTTGAATTTGGATATTAAATGAGATATTGAGAACTACCACCCTTAAAGGCATTTTATTAAAAGAAAATGTAAAACACATGTTTGAGAATTCTGAAATTATAATCACTATAAAGGATGAGAAGGAACAGAATGGGAAGAAATGGAACTTTTTAAATCTTGTAATAAACTACATGTCTGCAAATAAAAGACAAAACACACAATAAAGGACCTATTTGTTGATTTAACTGGAAAAATATTCAGCAACTAAAAAAATTAATAGGATTAATTTTTTTTTTTTTTTTTTTTTTTTTGCAGTACCAGGGATTGAACTCAGGACCTTGCACTTTCCAGACAGATGTTTATGCTGCTGAACTATCTCCCTGGCCCCAAACACGTAACTTTGATTACTGAAGATTCCAAGCACTGCATTTTCTACATTTCACTATTTTCTTCTCACAATAGCTGTTTTTCATTAGCTAAACTTAATAAGGTTCTTTTCTTTAAAACTTACAAAAGGCAGATAGATAGATACATACATACATACATACATACATACATACATAACACATTAGATGTTTTGAGAAACACAAACACGTGGAAAAGCAACATTCACTTCTTATTTTCAACGTTTAACTCTTTTAAAAAGGCTCACAGTTTATCACAAAGCCTAATATCAAAGGATATTATAAATATAAAAGTAGGATCCAAAATTGTAACAAAGCTTTTGTACTTAAGGAGGGGAAGAGGGGCTAAAGGACGGTGAGAAGGAGTTTGGGGAGACAGAATCAAGATATACTAACTGCAAGTATAAATTCCCTATAATGAATGTGATCATTGTTTATCTAAAATATACCAGCAAGGTTAATTTTTTAAAGATTGGATCAAATACTAGTTAACCATTAAATATAATGTCTCTGGGTTTACTGATGATTCTTGCCATATCCACAAAGCAATGGGAACTTTTCAATCTGTAACCTGTATACTTTACTGTAGTATACTTTACTGTAGTAAGTAGTGGCCCAGCTAAGCATCATGGAATCTCTGGTGGCCACTGATTACCATATAAAGAAAATTTTCCCTCCCTTCTGCCCCAACATCTCTCAAACCCACGAGAAAAAAAGTATTTAAGGTATTTTCCTTTTGACAGAAAATAAACAACAAATTATAAAAGAAATCTTAAAAAGTTCTTCCCTAGTTTCAAAAGAAAAAAATATTGTTATCTGAATTACTGTGACAGTATATTTGAATTAATAAAGAAAACAATGCATTTGACTACTATATGTGATGTTTCTTCTTACACTATTGAAATTTTTCGGTCTTTACAATGTTATCACATGAAGGAACATTTAAAGGGCAGAAGGAGAGAAGACCAAAAAGAAAACCAGCTGATAATTCTAAAAACTTAATCTTGGGTTTAGTGAAACTTGTTAATTTCACTGTCAGGCTAAAAACAAAACAATGACCTCAAAAGGAAAACAAACTCAAGATTAATACAGGCATTCCTCAAGCTGCCAGTCACTGGAACACTGTCACTCTGTTCCACATTATCAGTTTTCCTAAGGAACAAGGAATATATAACACCCAACTTACTGAACACACCCAATTCACACACCCCACCCTATTCATCAAACCCCTTTCATGTGCTTCCTTCTACTGTTTTAATGCATATAGTACTGATGGAAATCCCTATCTGCCCCCTCTTTCTTTTCAACCTAAGTATCAGAAACAGTATCCAAGCTGAAGGAAAAAAGAAACCACTAATAAGTACTTATTTTTACTGACATTAAGAGAAAAACCAGAAAGGGCTTCAACATAAATTCTTTATATATCAACAAATATCTACTACATAACTATAACTATTCCAAAGCAACTAAAGTCGAATACTGACATAACTGTAAAAATAAATAAGTGTTAAAATTTTAGTTCCTTGGAATACTCTGATTTTAGAAAGTACTTCAAAAGGTCAGATTAGGTTTTAAGACATGGAGGCAGAAAACAGTAATCAGAAAAGGCAAACTTACCAAATATGTTAGTAGAGTGTCCTTTCCTTGCAATAGGCCTGAGTTCATTATGCCCCCATCCATATGTTCTGTAATTATCCCAGGCATGTTTCATCATCTAAGTGAAAATTATCATACATTAATTGAAATTATTAAGACTACTATTCTTTTTTTAATGTACTTGGTTATTACAAGGTCTCACAATGCAGCTCAGACTCATAGTGATCCTCCTGTTTTCAGCCTAACACTGGGGTTACAGGTCTATGCCACTAAGCCCACCCTAAGAATGAGGGTGGCATGGCATGTGGTGCTGGAAATCAAACCACAACCTCTGCACTTGGCTTGCCTGAACAGGTGCTTTGGCCTGCTGAGCTACCTCATCAGCCCCCAGACTATTACTCTTGTATTTCATGTATTAAGGGTTCTGTTACTATGTCCTTATCATTCTACTAGGTCTCCTATATTACAGTAGCATATTGCTATAGCATTACTACCATGTAACAGTATTCCAATTAATAACTTGTATTTGTATGAAAACACGTATATTTACTGAATAGAAAAAAAGTATAATAAACCAATTATTTTTTCCTAAGGAGGAAGGTGTCTATACAGCTCAGACTCACAGTAATCCTCCTGTTTAAAATCTACCAATTCTTTATAAGTAACAGCTCCCTTTCTTCCACTGAGACAGAGCTTTTAATCAGTAGGCCTTGCTTTCATTACCACTTAATTCAGCCTGGTTAGAAAAATCCAGAAATCAGAGATCAGCAAAATTTAACTCAGCAATGGTAGCACAACAGCATTCTAGATAACAGATATGGTTATGTTCTGAAGAAACTTTTTAACAAGAAGTTAGCTTGCAGCATTTGATCTACCAGATATAGTGTACCAAGCCTTGCCCTAGAAAAAGTGACTGGGTAAGAGTAATTGAATTGGAGACAATCAATTCTCTTTTTACACATACTGTTATATACACTGGGAAAGAAGGACCCTTATTTTGTGACCTCAAGGACTACATGATATATAATCCCAAAGTTGACAATGGTGAACTCTTTCCCAATGAAACAAAAATAACGAAAGGAAAGAAACAGAGACAAATATGTATTACTAATAATCACAAGTACAGATTTAAATGTATCCAAAGCAGAATCCTAAGTCAGAGCTAGTATGCGAATAAAATATTTTATGTGACCTAGTTTATGCTGAATTCTTGACAATCCATGAAGTCCCAGCAAGAGTATTTACTCATATGTCAGTTGAATTATGTAATAGTATACTCATGCCACTACACTATATAGTATCTATTCATACCAGGCACAGTGGCACATTCCTATATTCCCAGCACCTGAGAAGCTGAGGCAGGTGGATCACAAGTTGAAGGCCAGCCCCGAGCTACAAAGTGAGTTCAAGACCAGCCTGAACTGCAGTTAAACCCTATCTCAAAAAGGCACAGATTCACACACATGCACGCACCTCCTGTGACAGTATTCATCAAAAACATTCCCAAATGAAAATTCCAGGCTGATGAATTTCAATACAAAAACTAAATTTTTTTCTTTAAAAAAATTAGCAATAAATTTTTTTATCACTATCGATTAGAAAATTTATCAAATCTACACTCTGTGCTCTGTATAACTACTAGAAGGACAAGAATATGCATTGTATCAATTATTGCGAATGTCCTACTAACGTGTTTTGAAACTGTCATAGTTACTTCTCATTAAAAGTAATAATTTTTTTAAATTAGCAATAAGGCTACCACATGACTAAGTACAGTTTAACTCAGAAACATAAGACTAATTTAATAATCAAAACCCAATCAATAAAATTCATTATGTTAACAAATAAGGGAAAAATCATACAATTATTTAAACAAAGATATACACAAAACATGACAAAATTCATTATTCAATGTAAAAACTCTTAGTAAACCAAAAGTACAAATGTCCTCATACTAATAAAGACATCTCAAAACAAAAGAAACTATTAATACAGCATACTTAACAGGTAACCAAATGTTTAGCTCTGAAAAACAAAACAAGCATTCTCTGAAAATTTCTTTCAATCTCTTAGTAAATCCTGCCAGTATAACAAGAAGGGAAAAGAAAAAGTACCTCCGTTGTTAAAGAATATGACTATGTAGAAGGAACCCCCCCAAAGAAATCTAAAGCAGCCATTAGAATAAATGACCTTAGTAATGTGACAGAATGTAAGTTTAGCAAGCTAAAATCAGATGTATTTCTACATGCTGAATTCTGCAAGTACTTCTGTGAGTCTGGGAAGACCCCTCAACACTCACCCTTTATCTATCTGAATTATCCAATGCTGAATCCTAATTTAGAGCCAGTATACGAAAAGGTATTTAAAAGAACTATAGTGGCATCTATACAAAGCAAGTTAAGTATCCGGAAAAAAAAAAACCTACCAATGTTACCCTGTACAATGTACAGAGAATGTCTGAAACAGTCCACACACAAAGCATAGACTTCAGAGATAAGGTAGAAATTAGAGAAAAGCTTTGTTTTGCTTCCATCACAGGCGAGATTTTATAATACACACAGTAAGCTTAAAATATTTGCTAAGTCTTTTCATTATCAAAATATATATAAAATATTGGAGTATTTGAATTAAATGTCTTAGTTTGTGCTAAACATTTTTTTTTTTTTTTTTTTTTTTTTTTTTTTTTTTTTTTTTTTTTTTTTT
>PVJA010008606.1:0-63745 GCA_004027025.1 Myocastor coypus | reverse complement strand
ACTTAACTAGAAGGGATGGATAACACAGCACTCACATAAATTTTTGGTCAGCGAGGCTTCAAAGAGAGTATTGGTGCTTTTGTTTTACTGTGGAAGTTATCATATGAAAATAGTCCTTCAACACACACATGCTTTTAGGCCTCTCAACCTAAACAACCATCATAAATTATTTTGGTAATGACTCTGAAGTAAGAGAAAATATTAAAAAGTTGGCTGACATTTGTGGTGCACGCTGGTAATCTCAGCTCCTCAAAAGGCTGAGGCAGGAGCATCAAAAGTTCAAAGCTATCCAGGACATTTATTTATTTTTATTTTTTTTGTGGGACCAGGGTTCGAACTCACGATCTTGCACTTGCCCAGCAGGCACTTGTGCTTCGGAGCTATCTCCCCAGCCCCTAATCTTATTCTTTTTCTTTTTTGGTGGAACCGGAGTTTGAACTCATGACCTCGCACTTGCCAGGCAGGGAGTTGTGCTACAGAGCTATCTCCCTGGCCTATCCAGGGCATTTAAACAAGACCTTATCTCATTTTTTTTTTTTTTTTTGTGGCCAGCTCAGCCCACCCTGGGGACAGGACTGGAGTGGCATGTGGTGCCAGGGAACCAACTGCATAGTCCCTGTGCTTTGCCTAAGCTTGCCTAAGCAGGCACTTAATGTCAGTAGTCCCTCAAAATGAACTTTTAAAAAGAGGTTTCAGATGAGCAACTTAGGGATAGACCACCCCTGTGTTCCACTCTCAGTACTGAAAAAAACTAATCAGAACTGGTTATTAGAAGTCTGTCCTGGCTTCCTTTGCACTTCCTCTCTTTCAGCATATCAGCACATCTAAAGAAGCGCATAAACTTCTGAATCTTTCTTCAAGTCCCCCTTTTAGCTCGACAGGCTCACTTAGGTTTTCTCACTCCTACATCAGTCTTAACTAAACCAGGGGCGTTATCGAGCCATGGTGTTGTCTGTGTAGAAGACTGATTGGGTGCTTGCTGTAACCTACAGAAAGCCAGGAGCCCTTCTGTTGGGCCATGACCAAGTCAATCACTAAGCAGCCAGCAGTGCTGGTTGTTGGGACAAACTTCTAACTACAGCGAGACTGTCCCTTTACTTCTTGGTAATAATTTAATGTTTTAACTTCTTTTCTTATTATATCTCATGTCACTGACAAAACATTATAGGTCTTGTTTGTGAAATATCATCCCCTACTTGAAGACTATATTTCTAACCTCATTTATATGCCACTACATTATCTACTAACGTTTTAGGTCTGTGACATACCATGTAGGTTGAGGTGGGAATAACTTGGAAATTTTTCAAAGGAAACTCTGAGTTATGTAGGTGTATGGAACCAAACCAATTCTATGGTTCCAAAGTGCTCAGTCTGATGAGCTAGAACACACTTCTGGACACCCTCACCCCCAGATGTGAGGCCCAGCCTATGAGACACCCCTAGAGAGGATGGTGTAAGAGACAGTTCCTCATTCCTTTACTCAAACATTTCCAATGATAATCCTTTCCCAAGAAGACAAATTTATTGACCTTGAAGTGGCTTTCAAGTACACACGGTGGCACAGGCCTCTCATCGCAGTCCTCTGGCAAACTGCGGCAGGAAGATCAAAAGTTGGAGGACTGCCTGCGCAATTTAGTGAAAACTCGTCCCCACAAATAAATAAAGAAATGGATAGATGATAGGTAGACAGACAGACAGACAGATAAACAGACAGACAGACAGACAGACAGACAGACAGCTCCCTAGGTACTGGGAAAGCAGCTCAGGGCAGAGGCCCTGAGATTCATCCTCAGGATGGCAGAAGCAAGAGTGAGGCCATGTGAGCACTCCCTTCCCAGGTGTCTGCCTTCTCCAGCCTTGCCCTGTTGCACAGCTTTGATCGCAGGCTCCTTCACCCACCTAAGCCTTCTGGCCTGTACCTTGCTGTTGTCCCCCTGCATGCTGTGTCTCCAGGTGTCTACCCCTCCAGCTGTGTCACCTCCCATCTGACCCAGGGACCTGACTTTCCTCTCCTCCTAGGCACCTTCATTTTATTTCCTACAAGAGGCAAATGTCTCCCATTTCCTTACCTAGCACTGTTGTACTCTAACCTCTCTTGCCATCTTTATCCCTGCACTGTCACTGACAATTTAAACCCCTAAGTCCTTATTCAGTTATGAGATCCTGGGCACAGGTGCTCCACCCTACTGAGTTGCTAAGGTTCTTTTAAACAAAGTTAGCATAGGATCTAGAACGTTATAGGCAACCATAAATATTTATAGATTTGACCAGTGTTACTTTAATCTTTTAAAAGTATGGACAAATATTTTTCTTTACTTTATTCTGCACTGACTCAGGAAGTTTGTTACCCTACCTGACAGCTTTGTGGTGTCTATTGTTTTGTTTCTTTCATTTCTTAGATCTTCAGAAACTTCTGTACTTTACTTTGCAGATGGTCTTGTGTCCTTTTTCCTTTAAAATGTAAATGTTTTAAGGGACGTTTTGATTCTAAATGTGATAAAGAATTTCTTATCCTAAATAAATAGATAAATAAATATTAAAAGAAAAAAAGGCTTACCAGGACAAGTTACTCAGAAATTACCATTCATAGTTCATCTATGTGGCCTTGTAGAACATTGGTAAACTGGGAAGCAAATCTTGAGGGAAACCTAAGGGGCCCTCGTGGTTTGCTAATCAAATGCCAGAAGTTTGGTGGGATTAGAAATTAAGTCTTACCACTTTTTATCAGAAAAAAAGCCAGTTACAAAAACTAAAAATAGAGAATCTACTTTTTTCACTTCATCTCAGGAGAAACATCTCTCCATGTCTGCTGTTTTCAGCTTATGAGAGGAATCACAAAGTTCATCCCGTACTGAGCGGAGCAGACCACACAGGAGCCTAGAAGGAGCCCCGGAAGGCAGGAACCATGGGGCTCAGCCTCCAGGCTGTTCCCTGCAAACTGAGGCATCCAGGAGGTGCACATCCTTTCTAAGCCCCTATCTCTCACTAAAATACTAGAGATCAAAATTCTTGCTACTTTTCACTGGCATCCCTTCCCTAGATTTCCTGGTTTCTTTGCTCTTCAGAGACTTCTGGAACCTCACACGCTGGGAAATGCTGTCTTGTGTCTGCTCCTGAGAGCTCACGGCTAAGCTGAGACTGAGGTACGACCTCAGGGAGCAGTGCAGGAGCTACACCCTGGGATCTTGGACGTAGAAGACTTTCTCTAGAACATTCCTGGAGCCAACTTTGCTGGTTTATGCATTTATTATCACTGTAGGGTAGAGCTATTTCTGCAACTGCACGGAGTATTGGGCAGGTCTCGTCTTTCGCTGTATGACTTTGAGGTAAAACTCCTTCTCCCTCAGCCACACTGCTGCTGCCCTAGAGATGTGCTCTAAGGGAGGCAGGAGCGCAGGGAGGAAGGGTGTCTTCGACGCGCTACCGCTGCTGTTACATTTTTGCAGGGACTAGTAGGCCACAGCTATTTGTGAACATTTCTCTCTTCATGTCTGGGTTATTAACTGGCGAG
Organism: Myocastor coypus; assembly: GCA_004027025.1. Classification (NCBI taxonomy): domain Eukaryota; kingdom Metazoa; phylum Chordata; class Mammalia; order Rodentia; family Myocastoridae; genus Myocastor; species Myocastor coypus. The sequence continues at coordinate 60,234 of PVJA010008606.1, read as the reverse complement.
TCTCACTACTTTCTTTTGAGAATGGGAATGTAATTTAATCTAAAATACATTTTGTAGGTAAAATTGTTCACTGCTTCTACTTTGAGAATAAATTCTTTATTGCAGAACTGCAAATTTTAATGACTTTGAAATCCTTCTACTCTGTCAAAAGCACATCAGGGTAAAGAGGTTGATTAGCTCAGCAATGACCAAGCATTAAGCACTGCTAAGCACGGTGACAGGGCCTGACTGTGGGAAGCGAGTGACATAGCTGCCACAGGATGCTGTGGACCTAGACACGGAGGACAAGGGTATGACTAAGTTTGCCTGGGGTTTGTGCCTCTCTGGCAGCCCTTGGAGCAGAATTCTCCAAACTCTGCTATTTTCAGCATGCGCGAACTGTGTCATGATTTTTTTCAACAGCTGTATCATTTATGAGAAATGAGAGCAGTATCCTCACTGAACTTTCAAGTCTTTAAAATATAAATATGAAAATTTCTCTCTCTCTTTCTTTCTTTCTTTTTTTTTGGGGGGGGGACAGGGGCTCATTATATACTTCACACTGGTCACTAACCATCTATGTAGTCCAAGCTGGGCTTGAACTTGTGGCAGTCCTCCTGCCTCAGCTTTCCTGGTGCTGGGATTGCAGGCATGTGCCACCACCCCTAGTAAGTTTTGTCTTTAGAGGTAGAAAATGATTTCCTGTTATCACAACTTTGCCTTTGAAGCCAATTTCAGGGTTTCACATGTCAGACTGGCTTTCCTAGTGAGGTATGGACCAGGAATCCTTTCACCAACAGACGCATTGCACGCATTCTATAGGTGAGGCTAAGAAAGCATGCTTTGAGCTCAGCTGCCTGTACATTAATGTCAACTGCATCACAATTCAATACACTCATGTATGCCTAGGAAATTTGTTTGAGTTTCAAGAAATATAGCAGCCACACCAGTGCACTCATTTTCTGGAGCTGCTGTAATAGAACACCCCAAAATAAGTGGCTTAAAAACAACAGCAGTTTATCTCCTCAGGGTTCTAGAGATTTGAAGCCAAAATCAGGGGCTACAGGACCAGACCTTCTCTGTAAATTCTAGGAGGAAGGCTTTCCTTTCCTTTCAGCCCTTAGAGGCACCCAGCACAGGCTGGTGCTATGTGCCTGCCAAAGCCTCTGAGAATAAATGCTTTATTCCAAAACTGAGAATTTCAGCATCTTTTAAATCCTTCTTCTCTGTCATGAACACATCAAGTCAACAGTTTGATTAGCTCAGTGATGACCAACATTAAGCTCCTCCCCGTTGCTCTCTGGGTCTGCTTCAGATCCTGGGACTTCTCCCATGCTCAGATTTAAGGTCTCTCTCAGCCAGCATCTGTCTGGGGGGATCATTTCCTGGTGATACCTGCAGTGACTTTTTCAAAAAAAGGACATGTTTAGGTTCTAAGTGGACATGAATATGAAGGGACAGGTTCAATTCACTTCAATCCAGTTAAACCAATAGAAAAAAAATAACTCAAAGATAACAATTTTCTCCTTCATATTTAAAACATTTATTTACATTTTTAATATGGAAGGATAGAGAGATAAAAATGAAAAGATAAATTTTTTAAAGAATTAGGCAAATTTGAATAGAGGCAAGGAAGTTCAATATGTAGAAGACTGGGATGCTTGGAACGAATAGAACGAAGAAAAAGTCAGGAAACCGGACCAGGAAGTTCTGCTGTGGTCTAGTTGTCCCAAAGTTGTGCATGTAATAATTCTCATGAATGAACAGCCAGACTGACAGAGAACTCCCACAGACAAGCCTTGTTGGGTGCATGGGACAATTGTACCGGGTCGGGTGCACTTTCAGGCACAGCACGTGTCGGGCTGCAGTAGCTTTTCTCGCCCCACACCTTTTCCATTGTCTATGTTTTATTACACAGTGTGTTTATGTGTGGAAGTTTTCCTGTAAGAGAAAGCATGCAGTGCTGGGGCTGTGCCTCTGATTTGCCACTTAGGCAGCGTTCCAGCCTCCAGCGTGCCCCTGCTCCTGAGAATGACCAAGTTCTTCTAAAAGCTTAGACGAGATGTGAGCTCCTTTTCCCGAAACATATGAGTTCATTGAGGGCTGAAAAACACCACTGCAAAGTCAGAAGCCACTGAAACTCTAAATATTAAGCTGGCAGTTTGGAATTCTGTCTGTTTCTATGGAGGATAAAGCCGGATAGGACATCAGGTCCACCTCATTTGCGCCTATACTTAATTATACCAAACCGAATTCATATATAGAAAACTGCTTGCTGGGGAGATGCCATATTATACATAAGGAAGAATGAAACACAGTCTTTCTGCTGAAGGATCAGCGGGGGTAACCCGAGTACACATGGAAAGGCAACATAATGGCTCCAGCAGCAAGCCTGATCAGAGTCCCCCACAGTGCATCGGAGAAAGCACCTAAGGCAGGGACTCGGAGCTCTCTGCCACCACCCGTCTCATAACTTCTTCATCTTATGAAACTGATATCGAGGCTCCATGAAATAGTAACTCCTCTTGGTGCCTGTCCTCCTTGTCCTGGAAGTTTCCCATCTCTCATCTTTCGCTATGAATTTTAAATTCTCCAGTTACCTTACATAAATATAATATTAAATGATTTTTCTTCCTTATGACTGATTAACTTCATTTGGTATAATATGAGCCCATGCAACATGTGTGTCAGAATTTCCTTCCTTGGAAAGTTTGAACAATCTCCCCTGGCATGCATTTATCCCATTTTGGCCTTCTGTTAATGTGCCAATGAATGGTTGTTTTCTTTGTCTTGGTCATTGGCCATTCAGGGCAGGGATGCGTGATTTCTCCACACTGTTCTAGACATTTGTTACACATGGCTTTTGTGATGTCGGTCATTCAGAAAGATAGTTTTTGTTCTGTAGAGTTCTCAGTGTGGTGAGACAAACTATAAGCTAAGCCAGTAATTAAGAGACTAATAATGTGACAAAATGATGTAATTATGGGAAAATGCCAATAGGGAAGAAAGAAAGAAAAGCCACTGGCCAAACCTCCTATGTGTCATCTGCGAGCACCCATCTGGTCTCTGTTGGTGCCGTGGGGGAAATATTCTGTCTCTGCCTGTCCATTCAGTCTAGAGGAAGCATGCTCATTGGCAAACTTCAGTGAGTCCAGCAGAAAGGGCCTGAGGAGGGAGCTCCAGAGCTGCGTTCTTTTCTGCCCAGGAGAGGAATCTCAATGGTGCTGAGGGCTCTGGCCACCTGCAGACACATCTAGTATGGTGGCCTGGAGAAGTAAGTGGTGAGCAGGTACTATGTGGGTCTTGAAGAAAGGTCTGGGTTGGGTGCCGAGATGAAGGAGCGCCTTTTAGGCGCAGCCCTGCGTGGCTGAGAGCTGCCCATGTGTAGCCGCAGAGCAGTGGCCACGGTCATTTTAATGGAGCGAGGTGAAAAGTGAGGAGGCTGCAAAGGCAGCTTCGATCAGGGAGTGGGAAGCTGAGTGAGGGGCTACACCACCTGGAACGGATTTGAAGTCAGTGACTTCTGACTGGTAGACCTGGGGCCTCGGAGGCCTGTGTCGCTTCCGAGTCACTAACACTGGGGCTGATCTCTGCTGATTCGTGTCACCGGTGAAGGAAGACCCGTGGAACTGGGGGGATGATGCTCTGGTTAGCCAGTCCGCATCAAGTACAGGAAGAGAAAAGGCTCGGAGGTGGATCAGAAGATAGATTGAGAAGAGCACGCATAGCCCTTGAGCTCACAGCGTGGAACCCAGCCGATAGCCCGAAAAGACATGCTTGAAAATGCTTGGCGACAACGCAAACGTCTGCTGCATGCTTCTACCCTGGGCCGCAGGGCCACGGCCTCCCACTGGAGTGTACCACTCGGCAGCAGCGTGCTCGGTTGACCCGCCAGGACCCCGCTTCTGCTGCCTGGATGCAAAGCGCTCTGCACGGACATCGTCTGCGTGGACTCCCTCAGCCCTGATTCATACTGTGGGAAATTCTTCACGTAAAAGTGCTCAGCCATAGGCTAGAAGCTCAGTAGATAGTTCTCATGTTATGTAAGCTAATGTTTGCTATTATTTGCAGACAATGTACCCTAATAATGCATGGCTACATATTTATAAATATTTTGTATTATTTTAATTATATATTACATTTAATTCAAGGGTTCTAATAATAAAACTGTCACGTGGGGGCCTGTATAAGTTGTTAAAAATCATAAAGTGGTTTTCATCTTTGGGAATTTGTAAGGCCAAGTAGCTCAGCAGATTAAAGTGCCTGCTTAGGCAGACCCGGCAGCCGGGGTTCGACTCCTGGCATGCCAGGTGGGCCCTACCCTGGGGCATGCTGAGATGGCAATTTTGACTGATTGTGGTGGTGCACGCCTATAATCCCAGCTCTTGGGAGGCTAAGCACAGGCGGATCACTATGAGTCCCATCTATGTAGTCAGACCCTATAGATCTTCTCCTAAAAAAAAAGAAAAAAGAATTTGTGCATTATCATTTTAGGTAACATAAAATCTTTGAAGACTGAAGACTTTTTGTTTGAGACAAGGTGTTACTTTGGCTCAGGTTGGCCTTGAGCTCAGTATGTAGGCCAGGCTGGTTTTGAACTCCTGGCCAGAGAGCCTCCTGTCTCTGCCACTTCTGAATGAGGATTACAGCCACCATGCCTGGCTAAGTCACCAAAGAATTCTGAACAGCTGAAGACTAGGTGAGATGGTGGCATAGGGAAATTAATCTGGAGGTCTCCTGTGGTTTTAGAAGTAAAGATGAAGTATAGATAAACTACTGGGAAATCTTTAGAAAAAAATAAGCTTGAGAAAGTAAATAAAAATCTTTAGTCAAAACTCAGTTGTGTGTCATCCAGGGGACTCAAGTATGATGTACATTCAGGTACAAGATGGGGACCTGGTACTAACCTGTCCCTCAGCTCCCTGCAGTGTTCTCAATAACACCCTGCTAGGACACTCAGGAGGATCATGGGAGGTGGCTGGGAAGGATTTTTCCCGAGGGTTCCTTGGGCCTCTTTGCCGGCTTCAGGCATGTGGGGTCTCCTCAGTCTCCTAATTCTCTCGTGCAGTTTGTCTGCAGCCTGGCTCGCGCCTGTAACATGAGTGGCTTTGCTGACAATGATGGTCGACAGCTTCTGGTTGCTATCCAGGGGCTTTGCAGCAATGTTGCCAGCGAGGGACCCCTGGTGGATGGGTCCCCAGCACCCCAGAGGGCTGGAGTCCAGCCACTTCTCCTAGGAAGGACCTGAGTGACTCCCCAGCAGTTTGATAAACCTCACCTCCCCTCTCCAGTGAGGTCTCAGTCTCGCTCTTGCTTGGGAGGGTGTAAACAGGACAACACTCAGAACTTCAGGGTTATTGGCTTGTTTTGAGAAACTATAACATATGTATTGCATGTTACCCTGCTTCTGTCTTTGCTTTTGCTTTTCTTGCTCTTGTTTTCAAAATAAAAGAAAAGTTATAATAAAAAAGAATGGTACTTGCTTCTTTTTTTTTCTTTACCTTTTCTGAATTTCTTAGAAGGCTCTTATTATTACTATTTTTTTTAAAGTATATTTTAGGACAAGGCTTACAGAGTCTTGAGGGTCTCACTACATAGATGGGACTTTTAGTGATGTTCCTGTATTCAGCCTCCCAAGTGCTGGGATTGCAGGCACGTGCCACCAAGCCCAGTCTTATTGGTGGTCTCAGTGCACCCTGGGGGCGGGGCCAGCATAGCAGGCTGGGGATCAAATTCCTGACCCCTTTATCTGCCTAAGCAGGTGCTTTAATCCACTGAACTATCTGGCCAGCCCTCTAGAGGGCTCTTGTTGTTGTTTCGGGTTTTTTTTGTTGTTGTTGCTACTGCTCTTTTTCTTTTCTTTTGCTTTTCCTTGGTTTTATATTGAAGTGAATGATATTTACGTTGAATATTTTCTGTTCAAATTCTTACATAATTTCCGTCCTTGATCAAGCTCTGATAGCTGTATATAGTATCTAATTTTGGACATTTGTAGTTAAGGAATGTTTCCATGTCTCTTTGTATGAAAATACAAAAGATATGTCTTGTAGCCACAGAGGGTTGTATTGTTATGTCTTCACATGTTGCTTGTTTTTGGTGATGAACTAAAGCAACATCACATACATTTTTGTAGGCTCCAAATGCAACACATGTCTTGAAAAAGCTCTCATAAGTGGAAAGCACTAAGTTAACATTATTTTTAAAATAATATGATAGAAATTTAATAATTCTAGTCATTCCATGACACATGTTACCTTACTAAGTGTATCTGGGCCCATGCCATGGTGTGAGTCACTCATTAAAGCATATCTCTGTAGCTTTTTACTTTAAAAATTTTAACAACAAAATATTAGGTACTACGTTTGGTGACATTTATTTAGGCCTCAAGAGATTGAGAGTACAATATATTTCTGAACATAACTCATTTTGTTCAAAGACTTGTGCTTAAATATCTGTTTTGGCCTGAAAATTACTATGTAGTGGGGTCTGGGGTATGATGACACATATTTAATGGAGATATTAAAGCAGAGGGAGGTGGCAGGTAGCCTCTTGTTGCTTGATGAGGATAGATAGCTCAAGTGTGGGTCACTGTATCGCTTTATCAAGGGCATTTTATATCATCAAAGTACTTTGCTGGTGCTATTCTTTGCCAAGACACTATATCAGAGCTGAAATAACTGAATAACGTTTTCCCCCTTGCCTTTGAAATAATTATATGCAAAACTGACAATTTTAGAAAGTCTAAGGAATGTTAAGTGGGATCTCCAAGATCAGCGGTTAAGAAATTGATGGACCTGCAGCCTCGCCCCAGGGTTGCTAAGGACGCTGTTTGTGATGTCACTCGGCGCTAGATGGCGCTAGAGTTCATGTGTCCTATATCAGCTTCACAGTTTTCTGTCTGAAAGTATTTATTTTTATTTTTATTTTTACAGAGTTGTTACTATTGAATTTAAAAACAACAGTGCATTAAAATGCTATCTATTGGCATCTATAGAATTTTAGTCTAAGATAATTTAAGACCGATCACTGTCCTCCAGCTCTTATATGAAGAGATATGACAGCCTAAAATAAGTGTTTTCTTTGGATATCTGTGCTTGGAGAAGGGAAGAACAAACGTGCCAGAGAGAATTTTACCAGATCAACGATTCTTAGAGCAAAATGAGCTTCCGGTGTGTGTCCTCACTTGAAAACTGAGTGCTGAAATTCAGCAGGGCTCGTGTCTTTCAGGCTCGAAAACGTCTTTGCCTTGACTCCCCCACTGCTGTGGTGGAGACAGATGTGAACTTTCTCTATTGACAAAAAGATCTGAAGCACAGAAAAAAATGCAACTTATAAAGTGCTGCTTTGCTTAGTTGTAAATATGCAAATGTCACGTTTTCAAGGAGGCGATGTCTTACATTGATTCGTTTGCTCCTTTGAGCTAAAATTTATACAATAATGATACAGATATGCACATATTAGAAAATTCCTTTGATGATACAATCTGGCTTTGTAGCATGAACTGCAATTAACAGTCTAATGTCTGTACTTCAATACAATTTTCTAGATGTAAAACATACGCTTTTGTATTTATAGATTACCTCTATTTTTGTATAATATCTTCTGACTGTCTATAAAGTGCTAACCTTTGTAACCTTTGAATAACCAGTTGCCCATGCTTTGCTTATACTAATTAAAAGCAGAATAAGCACCAAAAAGATGTTTACAAGAAAGAAACGAGTTCAGGGAATAATAGGCAGTGTGCAAACAGAGAGATATTAGAAAATTACAGCATTTTTTAGCTTTATAAGATTGGAAAAGTCAACTATTTCTAGATGTCAACCCTTAAAAAATAAAGACCACAAAAGGTTTGAGGTGGTCAAGTGCATAAAGGCCTTTGAGATAAACGAATTGCTCATCTTTGAAAAAACATCACCTAATGGACATTGCCTGTCAAATTATTGTTTCAGCAGTGAACTTCCTTTAAGTTTGCAGAAGAACTGTGAGAAGTAATGAATTATATTAAGCTGAATTTATGATTTTGTTTCTGGGTACTGGGAAGTCACTGGAAGCAAAAGATGCACAGTTCACTAAACCTTTGGGGAAAGTGCACAACAGAAGTTATGAACTTGGCTCTCGAAAAGAATCATATTGTAAAACAGCCACTGAGGGCCGGCCAGAGAGCTCAGCAGACTCAAGCGATTGCTCAGGCAGGTGCAGGGACTTGGGTTGGGTCGCCCGCCTGCCGTGCCGACCCCACCCCCAGGGCACGCTGAGATGGTGGCTGAGGCTGGGCGTGGTGGGGGCGCGCACCTGTAATCTCAGGGCTTGGGAGGCTGGAAACAAGAGGATCACTATGAGTCTAATCTAGTAGTGAGACCCTGTAGACCCTGTACTAAATGCATAAATAAAAAGTAAAATAAATGAAATAAAGTAAAACAAAGTAACTGTTGAAATCCTAAACTTAGCCTCAAAGTGCTGCTCAAGGCCCAGCGCGTGTGTGATGGGGAAGTTTGCTTGCAGTCACACCCTCTGGTGCCACTTTCACGTCTGGTTAGCACACGTTCGTAGAGCTCATGGTTGCATCCATGGTGGGACCCTGGTCCGTGCGCCCAATGCGTCTCTCAGGCCCCTGTCCCTCCCTGCCCTCCCGCAGCTCTCCACCCGTTCCCATCTGTGGAGGATCTGGCTCACAGTTACCTACTCTATTTTATTTCTTCTTTATTTACATTTTGAGTTTTTCATATAGCAGAAATCACATGATACAGGTGTTTTTAAATGGATTTTTAAAGCTTTTTGTGTGTGTATGTCTGCAGCATAACTTCATTTGTTTTTGGTTTCTATCAGCACGTGTTTTCAGTATGCAGTGCGTCAGTCAGGGGGCTGGTGCGGGTGCAGCGTGTACACAGCATGTCGGGTGCTTGTAACCGTGTCTCCTCCTTCCAGCCCTCCCTCCAGCTCCTGGTCTTCTTTACGGCAGAAGTTCCATCTCCCTGCTTCTTATTCCCTAGCCTTTATTATGTTCCTGGTTTAATTTATTTATACTGTGGGTTTTTCATATGCTAAAAACATGTCACATTTAAGCTTGTGAGTCTGACTTATTTTGGTTCACAGCATGGTCTCCGGTGGTTGAGAGCCTTAAGCGCTGCAATAAACCACTGTGTTAGCAAATGATCCAACAAACGACTTACAAACATAGACAATTTGACATTTAGTTCTTTTGGAATGACGACCATCGCAAGGGATTGCGTTATGTCTTCTGCTTAACACCCTTCCATCCGGGCTTCAGAAGGAGACTGACAGGAAAGGAGGGAGGGAGGGGGAGAGAATGAGCACTGTGAAGGAGAGAGACGCCTGAACCTTTCTCGGAGCTGCGGTTGTGTTTCCTAGGGATCCGTAGCATGAGTCTCCATTAGATGAGTGGCTCCAGGAAAGCTGAACAAGCAGGACGTGGTCTAAGGAGAGGCCGATGCTCAAGGGTGTGCATGCCGACTTCCAGAATATTCTGCCACACCGTTTCCTGTCCCTGCTGCAGCCTTTCCTCCTCTGCCTGGCAGAACATGCACATCCATGTTACGGGTAACTTTGCATATCTTTTTTTTTGTCCTGAAGAAAAAAGTTAAACAGCCTTTTGGGCTTGAGAAAAGTTTATGGAAAGGTCTGAGGCTAACAGAGTTTTTGTACACCTCACTCCAGCCTCCCTGATTACTCACTGTTACTTACCTGTAAGTTAAAAGCAGATTAACTATTTGCTTTGGGAAAGACTTGCTCCGTGACTAAAGATGCTTTTCCGAGTCTCCCAGTTCTCACCAGGTGTTCTTCATCTCCTTTGCGATCCAGGTTATGACATCATGTTCTGCTTCATCAAGATTTCAGGCTTCTCTTGACCAAGGCAGTTGCTAAGACTTTCATGGCTTCTGGGGAAGTGGAAAGGTTCGAGACGTACCGTTCAGGCACTCTGTGGAACGGCCCCTGAAGAGTCTGGTTGAGGCCCCTATGATCAGGCTGGGCTGTGAGGAAAAGCACAGCACCAAAGTGCTCTTCGTATTCATGGCTGTGCTTGTCAGGGTCTCAGCTGTAAAATTTCTCTCTTCCCTTACACATCCCCTTTGCATACACTTCAGGAGAAAGGCAGGATGCTCAGTCTGTGGTAACCCAGGTGAGGAGTGGCGCTTCATCTACATAAGCATGGATATCAGTCCAAATTATTTGGGGTTCTTCAATTTGTCTCTTCCCTCTCTCATTATGTACTTTTAAAGAATTTTCTTATTTTATGGCACTTCTAGACTTATCTTGTGTAGTTCCTGGATTTTCTTTTTAATTGAAGAATAGATAAGAAGGGATAATGAATGAGAAAATTCAGAAATGCTCATTTTACCCCGAGGAAGCTGTTCTTTTTTACACATATTCTCCTCTTGTAGACATTTTTGTAGTATTTCTTTTTTTTAATTATCAGAAGGAGAAGTCATTGGTAAAATATAGTAAATTAAACTAGATAAGCTTTAGAATTTAGGAATCCTGATGAATGGGAGAGACTTTCTTTCAAGTTTCGATAAAATCTAGTTAACAGGCTCTTGCTTGGAATGTTTACCCTATGACTGGCAGCTCATGACCTGGCACACGGTAGCAACTGACACAAGGCAGTAGCCTCTGTTTCCAAAGTTTCCTCAACTTTCCACAAGCAAAAGGTAAAGGGCTCTGAGTGGATGGGAGGTGGGGAGCGATGGGGACAGACCTGGGAAGCAGGAAGGATGCGCCATCAGCCTGAGCTTTCAGCCAGAAAAGAAAAAGATACTTAAACTACAACAGAGAATGAAAGAACAATGCAGAAGGCATCACGGCTACTGCTTCTGTTCCTACGCTGCTAGCCAGGATTTTGGCTATTAGAAGGCTGCCATTCTTACTCTGGGGGTTTTACTCTAGGGTGATTTGAATATGGACGTTTGGTTCCTTTAGAGTTGTGTGTTTGTGTTTGTGTGTGTGTGTGTGTGTGTGTGTGTGTGTATGTGTGTGTGCATGAGAGAGAGAGAGACAGACAGACTAAATTATAAAGAAGATTTTATAATTAATCTTAGAAAAATATGTCATTACTTCACCTATATTCCATTCATTAGACAAGTCCAGCTGAAATTCCAGAGGAGGACAGTTAGGTCCTGCCTCTTTAAGAGCAGAGTATTGATGAATTTGTACACAAACACATTATTAAAATTATCATAATAACTATGGATGGCTTCTGGTTTGCTGCTGTTCTGTTTATGAGGTTTTGTCCTTGCAGGAACTAAATATTTTGAAATCAAGTAATTTCCTAGGAACCATTTGAAAGAAATTTTAGTTGTGCACATGAAGTATTTTAAGTCTGGGTATCTCCTTCACCTCCTACATTTCAGACCTCCTTTATGAAACATAAAATAGAATGGAAGCTTAACGATTCTGCACCTTTTCAGATAAATTATCTCAAGATGAACATCCTGGGTGTCTGAGATCCAACAAACGAAGAAGGCAATATTTCACTGGAGTTCTTAATCCCAGTTTAGCTGAAAAATCCTGAGTTGAACAATAGGTACCTCTGCTAAGGGGCTGGCTCACGCCTGCAATCCCAGCCCTCAGGAGACTGAAGCAGGAGAATTATAGCACATTTGAGACCCACGTGGGCTACAAAGTGAGCTCAAGTCCAGCCTGGACTGCACAGCAAGACCCCGTCTCAAAAAAACAAAAACAAAACAAAATAAAAGAACAACCCCCCCCCATAATAACCAACTCACTGCATTTATCATGGTATCGAACATGGATTGGTTAGGATACTTCAGAGATCAGAACAAAGAGGACACACATGTGGCATTTACATTATATGAAATAATGCATTAGCAACTATCAGTGCCTCTCTCAACGGGACAGGCTGAGAAGCCCAGCGCAAGGGCGCTGGGGGCAGCCTCTCGGAGGCCAAGGCCGGGGCTCAGTGCAGGAGAAGCCCGAAGTCCTGTCCCAGTTTCAGAGCTTGCAGAGGGTCAAGAAGAGAGAGAGTGGTCTCCTCTCCTCAGTCATCCTAGGAACTGGACCCCTGTGCACGCTCCTTGTGGGGGGGCCGTCCGCTTCCCTCGGCGCGCCCACGCAGCCTTAATTTCACCTACACCCTCGCAAACATATCAGGAAGGATACTGAAGAAACTTCTGAGAACTCGGTGGCCCCATCAAGTTTTCGTTTAAAATCACCCCTCACTGCCAGTGCTTCTACAAAGTTCCGCGTGGTCTCGGACACATCTGCACCAGGCAAGAGGAAAAACCGTACTGCATGGGGCCATCAACCCGTGCGCATGAACTCCGGGCGCCGGAGCTGTGAGCAGCAGCAGCAGCCCCATTTTCAGGGCTGTTTCGTTCAGCTCAGTTCCTGTTTAGTGTGGCAGTGACTGTGTCAGCCGGGCCAGGGGCCTCTGGGTGGAGTGACAGAGCCATGCGCGGCCTCCCTGGGTGCTGCCGGTAGGTTGTGCTCGTGAAGTGACGCCTTATGAGCGTGAAGCGCACAGGACAGAGAACAATGCCAGTCCAGCACACACACGTCTCTAGCAGTATCTTAATGTTATATTTTTTATGGATATGCATGGGCGGTTCAAATTTATTTGTAGACTACCTGCTCCCTGGAAAATTTGAAATGAATTATAAAAATAAATAAAATAACAGTAAAAGAATTAGGAATATGGAAGGTGGAAAGTAAGGTGGATCTAGGGGTAAAAAATATCTATAGCAAGGTCTGAGTGGTGAACTATTATTCCTCAGAAGATCTCCTTAGTGCCACTTCAGAGAAAAAACAAGATGTGATGCATACTAAGTTTCTAGAATTCTGAAAACATGTGAAATGAAAAGGTGAGAAAAGATACTGAAAAAGTTGTGGAAAAATGAAGTAGCTGTGTCCACCTTGCTGCCAGTGTGTCCTGTCCTCTATGGACACAGGGCTTCCTTGGCTCCGATGTACTAAGATTCCAGGCTCAGGAACACAAGGAAGAGTTAAAACAGGTGAGAGGCCAAAGCCCCACACTGCCTCATACCATCTGCTTCACAGCAAAGCACAGCCTTGCTTTGGTTTGGGCTTGTCTTGTTCCACTTGACAAGACTGAGAGTGAATAGCAGCTGAAAGCTTAAGGGCAAATACTAATAAGAACTTTAAAATAGTTGTTCAAAAAGGTCAACTAGACCAGCAAAGCCACCACAGGCATTTGAACGTCCTTTGCTATGCGCGCGAGTCTTTCTTCTCTCTGAGTCTTTCTACTCACTCTTGCACAAAGATAAATATTGCAAATGTCCTTGATGTAAAACATCAGAAATCTGCATTTACATTTATGTTTCCAACTGAATATGTTAATAGTGTTTAATCAACAGTGCCACTGCTTTATGTCAATGTTTTTTTCTGGTGTATGATCTGAGATAACGTTTTGATAGCCAAAATTTCCCCCACATCAACACTTGGAGACAATCCCAGTTTTTGAAACAGCCATTTGATTCTAACATATGAAAAAGTCCTTTAATCTTCCTTAGGCAGCATTAAGTGGGGCCTTTGTTTCCTTAAGGGCTGACTGTGGGACTTAGCAGATTTGCTCTTGCCGCAGCTGAGAGGTTCCAATATCCCCAGAGCTGTGAGCTGGCCCAAAGCCTGCGAGATCAAGGCCAGCTGTGGCAACAGCAGCTGTGGGTGGCCCAAGTCCGAATAGGAGATGCTCTGCACAGAAGCCCGCAGCACAGATGGAAGAGTGACTGCCCTTCACACGGCCGCAGAGAGCCAAGGATGCGATGGGATTTGGTCACCAACTTATAGCAAAACTTCCCAGCCTCCTAATCACCAAGACTTACATACGCCTCGGCAAGCTTTTGGATTTGGGCAAGAGAAGCTCTCCGTAGATGAAGCTGTCTGCCCTTGCAGTGCAACTTTTTCTCCCTCCCCAAAAAGGCAAACCTAACCAGCCCCAGTTTCTAACTTGCTTTAAAATACAGAAGAATTTCTTGTTCTTCATGTATAATCCAAGCAGGAAATCCTCCTCATCCAGTGAAGCTGCGAGGGCACTGCTCGTGTTTGACAAAAACCTGACACACGTTTCAAAGAATATTGTCATCCGGAAAACAGTCTACACTTGGCACTTTAACCATGCTAACTTGTACCCAGATTCTCTCCACTGCTCTCACAGGACATAAAGCATTCTGGCTCTTACACACTTAGAAGAGGTACACTGCTTGGGATGTACAGATAACTTCCATTAGTGGTAATGGGAGCTATGCTTCCGTACCAGTAGAGTGCAGCCTGCAGATTTTAAATTATGCTTGACGCAAATCTTTCAGATGGAATAAATTATGAGGAATGCTTAGAGGGAAAAGATCTAAATATCCCCTAAAGCCATAGTTTAATAGTAAGGCAATACTTCTGGGTAATGGAAATGGAGGCAACAGTAATGGCTTTCCTGTTATCACCACGTTAAGTAGTTGATACTGACTCTTGGAAATTCTTACTGAATTAGTGCTGCTGTTGGATTCCATTATTTTCCAAAGGGCCTGCCAGATGCTTCTCAATCTTGAAGAGTGCCCTAAAATGGATTCAGCCTGGCTCAGCTTTCAAGGTCATTTATCTTAAATTCAGTGAATTTCCAATCGACAAGAACAAAACCAACAAGATTTCTAGGTCTGTTCTAAAGTAATCCATTCTGAAGATACTGACTTGTATAACTTTCATTTGGTGATAGAATAATGTTTGCTTCTTCCTTTTAAATATATTTATACTTCCTTTTGCTTTGGGAGTTACTGCTAATTATTCTTTGTATGGCATATCACTTACCTTCTCACTGTAAAATGTGTTGCATGTTATTTGAGACTTTTTCTTTGAGAATTCTTGACCTGCCTCTTTGGCTGAAACAGCTTTTTAGTTATTTGATGTGTAGCATTCAGCAGACTGGAGAAAGCTAATATCAATCAAACTCAAAAGAGAGTGAAGTAGACAACTTGGATGGACAACTTATGAATATTTAATGAGATGCTGATTCTAGAATAGGATGGGGGTGGCTGATGTTTAGGACACCTGTCTCACCTCTGGAACTGATGGAACCAGAAGCCAAATGAATTTAGTATGAAGCATCTGGTGATGCTACACGAAGTATGAGCATATGCTCTGGTTTCTCTACAGGTTGTATAAATCTTTTGCCTTTTAAAAAAATTATGAGAGGCTGTTGTTTGAGCTGAACTCTTCCCTAGATTCCATCAGTGCAGAATATACAAGTGGTCACTTTAGGGAACACATACAGAACTTTCACTGCCCCGCCAGCTGTGGCATCTGCCGAGTCACTGTCTTTAGCCACATGACTTCCTCTGGAGCATTCCTCTCTGTAATGTCCCTTCTTGTCGCATGTACCTTGGCTGGCTCATGTCCTTTGGGATTTCATAATTCCCTTGTTGGAGAGGTTGAGCAGATCATCAGAGTTACAGAGCTCATCTAATGCCCTAGGTCTTGGGTAAACTGAAGAGCAAAAGTCACAGTGATTGTTGTCTTTTTGGACATTTTGACTACATCTTTTGTCCATCCTCAGCTTTAGTTTCCACCTTAGTTGCTGAGCACCAGAAGTTCAGTCACACCGCTTTAGATGTTCTCTAATATTAACTATGGTAACTTTTGTTTATTTGTTGATTTATTTTTGCTGAATCAGGGATTGGCATTTGCCAGGTGAGTGCTTGTTCTACTGGACTACCTCCCCAGCCCCACTTGTCAGATTCTGGAGGTCAGTGTCCTAGGCTACCTATTTTCTGAAGTGTGTCTCATCTTCCAATACTATTAAGGTGGCCTGTGGAAGGTTATATTCCTGAAGAATGCTTATAGATAACAGTGACAATATTTCTCTAGGAAAATTTCTCTAGGAAATACTATATCTAATTACCATGAGACAATTAGGAACACATAGACATAGACCTGGAAATGTCCATTGCTACGAACATTCTTGTTTAGAGCAGTAGTATAGAAAATTGATTTTCTTTTTAATCTTTTCATTTTTAGAATACTTCTGTTCTTTTGGAATTTATATGCAATTAGGAGACCATGAAGTCAGCAATAATTAGCCTCACAGTTACATGAAAGATTTTTCTGTATCAATTTAGCTTTTTACTTTAGAGATGAATTTTAGAATTTGGCTTGATAGTGTAGCTATTTTTATAGTATAGAAAGACATTTTATGGCAGGAGCAGGAAGTTTAGTGCAAAGTAGAAAACTAAAAAACAATCATCATGAATCTTGGCACAAAAGAAATCATTAGAAGCAATTTAAAAATAGGGTGGGAAGCCTCAACCACAGAATTGAACAGGAAGAGGAAATAACTTCTGATCTTGAAGACAAATCTTTTGACATAACCCAGTCAAATAAAGTGAATAAATACAATTGAAGGAATGCTAAAAGTTGTACAAGGTACTGTGAAGCAAATGAATGCTCATGGAATCATGACTCTAGAGGGAAAAGAAAATGGAAACAGCAGAGAGATCTATCCAGGGAGGTAAATGTGTAGCATGAAAGGCAGGAATTTCCAATGGGACGTCACAGACACACAACAGACTTGGCCAAGAAAGATTCTCTCTAAAGCCCATTGTGATCAAAATTGTCAGAAGTACAAGACAGAGCATTCCTAAGATAGTGGCAGAAAACTCTTTCATTTGTGAAGGAATCTACTTTAGAACAACTTCAGTCTTCTCTTCTTTCTAAGAAATGCTTAAAGAGCTGGTCAAACAGCTCAGCAGATTAAGGTGCCTGCAAACAGGTGCAGGGGTTGGGGGTTTGATCCCCAGGCTTGCTGTGCCAACCCTGCCCCTGGGTGAGACTACAATTAAGACTAGGCATGGTGGCAGCTCTTGGGAGGCTGTAAACAAGTGGATCACTAAGGGTCCGATCTAGTAGTGAGACCCTGAACACTCTGTAGACCCTTCCCTAAAATACAAAAAGAAAGTAATGCTTAAAATGATATATGTGCTCCCATGCTTATAGCAGCACAATCTGTAATAGCTAAATCCTGGAAACAACCCAAATGCCCATCACCTAAAGAATGGATAAAAAAGATGTGGTCTTTTTATACAGTGGTGCACTACTGAGCCATTAAGAAGGAAAAATTGAAAACTTTCATACGTAAATGGTTGCAGCTTGAGGCCATTTTCAGTGAAATAAGCCAGACCCACAAATCATATTGTTTCCCCAGTGTGAGAAACTGGAAGACCAATAAGATAAAAATGCACAAAGATATTGTAAAATGAGAAGAACCTGTTCAAAACAAAGAGAAGCTGGGATGAGGAAACGAGGAAGAAGGAAAAGAAAGAAAGAAAGAAAGAAAGAAGAAAGAAAGGAAGTAATGCTTAAAGAAGCAAGCTAAAATATAATAACGTTTTTAGAAAAACATGTGAAAATACAAAAGGAAACATTTAAACAGAAACATAAAAAAGAAATAAATTGACAACCAGTCAATGTAGAAAGCTAGCAAATTAGAAAGATGAATGAAAAGAACTAACAAATGAGGGTTATTGAAAACAACAAGAAATAGACTGGGCACAGTAGCACATGCCTGTAATCCTAGCACTTAGGAGGCTGAAAACAGGAGGATCACTACAAGTCTGAGAACTGTAGTGAGACCTTATTGTCTCTGTACTAAAATACATGAAAAACAAAACTATAAGAAAGAATTGTAAAATGACATGAGTGTGTTAATAATAACTTTGAATGTAAGTGACTTAAATTCTCAATTAAAAGGTATTGAGTTGAAGATTGGAATAAAACTAAAACTAAAGTGAAACTAAGCCAAAGAAAGAGAGAAGTAAATAAAGACCAGACTCAACTATGTGCTACCCACAAGAAACTTACTTCATCGGTTGCGGGCAGTACAGGCTGAACAAGAAGGGCAGACAGAGACATGCCCTTCAGATGAAACCAGGAGTGAGCAGGAGTAATTACATTGATATCAGATTAAATAAAATTTAAGTCAACAACTACACAAATAAATGAAGATGTTAACTATGTAAGGCTAAAAGGATCAATTCAATAAGTAGAAATAGTAGTTTAACTGTAGGTATGTCTAATAATATAAAGTAAAAGGTATTAGATATAAAAGGTGACACAGACTACAGTACAATATGAGTTCAGACTTTAATACTTTCTCTCAGACTCTTTAGGTAAAAAAATAATCATAAAAGACTTAGGCAGACCCAAGGAGCAGGGTTCCATCCCTCTGCCATGCCACCATACCACCCTACTCCCAAGATTGAGACTGGGCGTGGTAGTGCAGACCTGTAATCCCAGATCTTTGAAGGCTGAAAACAGGATACTCACTATGAGTCTGATCTATGTAGTGAGACCCTGTAGACCCTGCACTAAACACATAAAAAAGAATAAAAAAATCAACAAAGAAACATTAAAATTAAAGTATACTATAGCTCAAATTAACTTAACAGATATTTATACTAGTTTTTTCAAAAGTTGCACAGTATACATCTGTCATGAGAATGTAGAAATGATCAAACAAGAGGCCAGAAAACAAGATAAAACCAATTTAAAAAATTGTTTTATAGCAGGTGTCTTCTCTGGCCATAATGAAATGAAGCTAGGATTTAATAAGAGGAACTTTAGGAATTATAAAAAATACATGCAAATTAAACTACTGTTCTCAGACAGCCCTCTGATAATGGATCAATGAAGAAATCAAGCAGGAAATGACAGTTTTTGTGTGTTGAGCATGTGGCTTGTGGGAAGTTGCATGCCTAGGGGGTGAGGCTGGGGGACACCTGTGCACAAACAGAGAAGAACTGCTTCCTTCAAGAACAAAGCACAACTCCAACTCCCATAGTACTCCTTGAAACACTAGAAACTCCCAACAATCCCACCATGCAACAAACCATCACTTCTTGAAAAGAAATGAGAACACAGTACACCAAAGCCTAAAGGATCTAGCAAAACGCAATGTTAAAAAGAATTTGTAGCAACACAAGACTGCACTAAAAAAAAAGAAAGATTCAAAATAAATTACCTAATGATATAACTCAAAGCATTCCTTTCTCTTTATCAACAAAAATATGAACCTAA
This sequence comes from Myocastor coypus, assembly GCA_004027025.1. NCBI lineage: Eukaryota > Metazoa > Chordata > Mammalia > Rodentia > Myocastoridae > Myocastor > Myocastor coypus. Next base: position 41,205 of record PVJA010008606.1, on the reverse strand, counting down.
AATTAGCTGAAGAAATGAAGACCAGATGAGAAAAAAAAAAAATGAAATAGCCGAAGAACAACAAAGAAAATCAATGCAGAACTAATTTTTTAGGAAGATGAACAACATTGACCAGCCTTTACTAAACTAATCAAGAAACAGAAAGAGAACCCTCAAATAAAATCAGAGAGGAGAAAGGAAGCATGATAGTCAACACCATAGCAACAGGTCCACTGGCTACTGTTATAGACATATCTATGTCAGCACCCTGGAAATGGATTCATTTCTGAGCATGCGTAGCTAACAAGAACTGATCTATGAAAAGACAGAAAGTCAAAAAGATCTTTCAGTTCTCTTTGGTTGCGCTTTTAGTAATTGTGTAGTCTTATGACACCTAATCTGCTCACTGTTGTCATTTTCCCACTAGCTTTTATTTGAATTTTTTTTGTGTGTGTGCACATGGAGTCTATTTTTTCAAACGGGATTTTGAAAGTGAATTGTCTTAATATTATAATGTATATTTTAAATTTTCCCACATACTTTAGTTCTAAATTAAATGCTTTCAAACAACTTGTAAGTTAGCAAGTACGTTCTCCATAGTTGGAGAAGGCACCTCTATGTTTCCCAACATAAATACAGATTGTACGTGGTATAAAAAAATAACAATCAATGGGACTGCAACAGCAATAAAAACCTTGCAATACAGAAAAGCCCAGGATTGTTGTCTCCATAGATGAATTTAAAAAATAACTGAAAACAGCACTTCTGAAAGTATGCGGAAGCACAGAAAGGAAGGGACCCTTCCCAGTTATGGCGTAGGGCCAGCGCCACCCAGTATGGAACTCAGACACAGACCACAGAGCAAGACCTGCGGACTAATGCTCCTGATGAGCATAGAAATGGACGCTGTCAACGGACTAGCAAACTGAGTCCAACAACTCACAAATGCAGTTATGCAACATGATTAAATGGCATTTAGGACCGTGTGGAAGGATGGGCTAGTACGTGAAAATCAATAAACGCAATCCACAATCTGGCAAAACGAAGAAAGCAATTCCACAGTCATCTTAACAGGCATGGCATGGGCTGCAAACGACGGTCAGTCTTTACCAGGGTGACCTTCGTCTTCTCCTCCGACCATCTACCTTTGGTTTTAGTTCTTGTCAGGTCTCAAACTTTCCCCAGTTCTTCAGACTTCTTAGATGGAATCCACACATGCTTAATGCAGCCAAGATGTACAGAAGCTCCTAGTTTATTTTTTAAAATTTATTTATTTATTTATTTATTTATTTATTTATTTATTTTTGTCTTTTTAAGACAAGGTCTCACTGTACAGTTCAGGCTGGCCTTGAGCTCACTTTTGTAGCCCAGGCTGGTCTCGAACTCGCACCGATCCTCCTGCCTCCGCCTCCCGAGTGCTGGGATTACAAGCATGCAAAAAACTCCTAGTTTAGAAAGCATATTCATTCCCCCGCCTCCGTCTATTTGGAAAGGGTTTCTTTGCCACTAATACACTCTTAAAGATCTGCATTAATACATCTAACAGTCCTCCGTGTGACACTAAAAAGAAGTGGGAGAAGGTGCAGACCTCCTTTCTTGCTTGGCACAGGAGGGCTTTGAGGAGAGGCGGGGACTGTTGGGTAAGGGACAAGCTGGAGAGAGTACTGTCTGGCCAGGTTTGTCATGGGCAGCGACATCTGGGGCAGGCTCAGCACATGTGAAATACAACAGGAAGCGCCAGGATGACCTGGGGAAAGAGACTGGATGTCAGTCTAGAGTACCTGGTCCCCCAGGGATCTGGGATCCTCATGCCACACTGATGGACCATCATGAAGACTGGGCAGATGGCTACAGGGGCACAGCCCCTCATGATACTGAAGAGCTTATAATATGTCAGATACTGTCCTAATAAGACTTGAAAGCCCTCAGTCTCCTTCAATCCTGGCAGTGAGAAAGTCTAAGAAATTTGCTGAAGATCTCAGGGGAGTGGAAGCTGGGGTTCATGATGGGGTCTCTCAGGACATCATCACTATGCTTCTGAGAATTTAAGCCCCATATTTGAAGATTTGTCTGAAGTTGCTAAAATAAAAAAATAGTATATGTTGTAGAAGATACTAGTTCTTTCTAGTTTTTTGGGGAAGTTTACATAATCTGGCATTGGGACCCCAGTAGTTTCTAAGGATTGAAGGTGAGGGACAGGTGAATAGCCTTGGCTCTGAGGATTGGCAGGGAAGTGAAGCACTCTCACTGTATTACAGTGTTGGGTGCATATCGTGCATTCCCCAGATCCACAGAATGCTCAGCCTGCGGGCAGACCCTAACGTAGATACAGGCGTGTCAGCCCTGGGCAGGGGTGGTGCAGGTCTGGCACTCGCTGCAGGTCCAGCTGTGTGGCAGCTTGCACTAGTAATCAGATTGGCGATGCTTGCTAGGGTAGGGGATGAGTGGAAACTCAGGCCCATGTTTTCTCTGACTATAATACTGACGCAGGAAATAGAGCTTTGAATCCATAGCTGAAAGCAGCATGGGGCGGCAGGTGCTCTTTGGAAAGGAGGAGGTCGGTGCCCTTCAGAAATGCCTCCTGTGCCCCCACTGAAGCAGAGGTCACAGCACTTACCTCTGCCCTCAGGAGCCTACCTTCTCTGTTTGTTATGGTTTATGTCTAGCTGTACCCCAAAAACCTCATGCAATCATGGGGCAGGGACTTCTAGAGTTTGAGACTTGACTCATGATCCACTGGGATTACGTGTTTTAGCACTGATAGGATTATGGGTCAGAGTACTGCTGGGATTATGGGTGTGGCCTTGAGGAAGAGAGCCTGAGTGTAACAAAGAGAGACAGAGAGACAGACTCTTTGCTGCCGTGGTTGGTTGGTTGCCTCTGTTGTTATTTTTGTTGCTATTCCGTCACCATGAACTGAATGCTCTCTGCCCTGTTCCAGTCAGCTGTGGATCAGTTGAATAAGGACTGAAACTTCCAGTAACTGTGAGCTAAATAAACCTTTCCTTTCTTCATTTTGGGTGTTGGGTATCTGTCATAGCAACAAGAGAAGAGTAACTAAGACAGAATTTGGTACTAGAGAAGTGGGGTCATTGCTGTGACTAACTTGACCATGTGGATTACAAGTTTTTGGAATTGGTTTATGGGAAGAGATAGGAAAGGTTCAGAGAAGTTACCTATTTGCAAAGAGCTGGATAAACTTTGACTGGATAAACTTCGGCTGGATAAACATTGATTGTATGGTAGGGGAGATTCTGGTCAGAGCTCAGACCAGAAGACTGGCTTGAAGCCTGTGTAGAAAGAATGGCTTATGGGAAGAGATAGGAAAGGTTTGGAGAGACTGTCTACTAGCGCTGAGCTTAAAAACCTTCAACTGTTCTGTAGGGGAGGTTCTGGTTAGAGCTCAGACCATAAGACTGATAGAAGGCCTGACTATAAAGACAAGGTTGGGGAGGTTTCTGCTGGGAAGAAGGACTGCATTGGTTGTTGGACTCCAGATGATTTGTGCTATGGGTTGGCTGAAAGTTTGTCTAAATTATGCTCATGCCCAGAGACTGCCCAAGACTGAGATTAAGCATAGAAGACTGATTAATCTTTCAAAAGATATTTCAAAGCAGTGAACTATGGGGGCAGTGGCATGGTTGTTATTGGGGGATGTTAGCCAGATTTATGCTGAAAATCAAGAGCAAAGAGCTAAGAAGGATAATTTAAAATGTTGTGAGTTTGGCCCAGAAAGAAGCACCAGGAGAGCTGTAGACTGCAAAGATGGAACTGAAAGGATCTCCATTGCTGGGAAGGAACCAGAGAATCAAAATGATGGCTTGAGGGCATCATAAGAGGTAGCAGTTCTCCACCCTTTGCAGCTTCAGAATTACAAAGGAGAGAGGTTTTTGCCTTGAGAAGAAAGTTGCAGAGAACCAAGTACCAGAATGGTGGCAGCAGCCAAACCAGGTTCCAAAATGGCACCAGCGTGGAGAATTTGTTTCTCGGAAACAGGGCCAGAGTGGTAAATGATCCAGACCCTTGACCCCCATAGCCAAGAGAGAAGGAAGCCTGGCTACTGCTCTAGCTGGCAGCAGACCTTGGCATTATCCACATGGTATTGGTTTTACATGCATTCAGAATGCAGAAATTGTGATTTTAGAAAAAGGCCTGGGAGGCCAGGCAGTGTGGTATGTAAAGGGTGGTGTGTAAAGCAGAGAGTGAGTAGTCAATTCAGTGGAAATCCCAGAAGTCTGGAAAAGCCAGAAACATTGATTATCTCAGGGAAACTGCAAAGAGGGAGCAAAGCCTGCCTAAGAGAGAATCCATGAGAGCTACCACCAAGAGTGTCATAAGGTTGGAACCATGCAAGGCCTTTGGAACTCACAACTCAGTGCAACTGCTTCGGATGTTCCAGTTGGAATTATGAAATTTAATGTTTACCCTGCTGGATTTTGGACTTGTGTTGGTCCCAGTGTTTTGTGTTGCCCTCTTGTTCACAACTTTTGGAATGGTAATGTTTGTCTTGTGCCTTTGAATGTTGGACCTGCTTAACTTTTTGTTTGTACAGGAGCTCACAGTGAAGAGTTTGTCTTGGATCTTGGAGACTTGGGACTTGGACTTTTCAACAATGTTGAAACTGTTGGGACTTTGTCAACTCTTTGAGATTGACTAAAATGTCTTTTGCACAAAGCGATGTGCATGAGACTTTGGGGCTCCAAGGGTGGAATTATGGTTTGTGTCTCGTTGTTTCCCTGAAGCCTCATGCAATCATGGGTGGGGACATGTCGAGTTTGAGATTTGACTCATGATCCACTGGGATTATGTGTTTTAGTACTGATGGGATTCTGAGTCTGAGTACTGCTGGGATTTTGGGTGTGGCCTGAGGTGGATAGGCTGAGGCAGAGAGCCTGAATGTAACATAAAGAGAGACAGAGAAACAGACTCTCTGTTGCTCTCTGTTGCCCTGGGTAGTTGGTAGCCTCTGTTGCCATTTTTGTTGCTGTTTCACTGACATGAACTGGATGCTCTCTGACCTGTTCCACTTAACTTTGGGCCAGTTGAATATGGACTGAGATTTCCAGTGACCCTGAGCTTCCTTCATATTGGGTGTTGCATATTTGTCCCAGCAACAAGAGAAGGATAAATGAGACACTGTTCCTCTCAGCATTTCTCTTTTATTAACACAGAACTAAGCAGAAACTGAAGCATATGCTGTGTGTGTGTGAGCACATGTGTGTGTGTGTGTGCATACACATGTGTGCACGTGCATGTGTGCATGTTTCCTATTGTGGAAATATGTGATTATGATTTGGGCTGACTATAAGGATCCTTTTGCTTTATCTCTTCCTCCACTTCAAGGCTTTTGTTGATGGAGCAGAGAGTGGTGAGGAGACCTGGAGGTCAGCTAGAATAAAAATGAAATTCCCTCAGGATATGTGAAAGCAATGTTTTTTGTCACCTAATATTTTTCTGTATAATGATACTTGCTTATTATAAACATTGATCTTCAAGAAGTACGGCCCTCTTGGAATTCTTGGGAGGTGCTTTGTTACCTCTTTCCAAGTCATTTCTAGGATTTAGTCTGTTTGCAGCACTTTATATGCTGAGGATTACAGCTCCTCAAGCCCATCAAAGCAGGCACCTTGCGCTGCTGCCCAACAGAAGTGCTCCGGCACTCGAGCAAGCCTAGCGGCTCTTGTTGCTGTTTAACACGGCTGGATAATTCTTCCCAGGCATAAAGCTAACATTAGAAGAATGATGTGGGTGGTGAAGGGCATTGTCCCTCGCGTGGGGGAGAAATTGGGACAAGGTGGGGTCAGAGAAGAAGTGGCTCATCAGATGGTATCTCCAGGCTCTCTCCCTTGGGAGAAGAGCTGGGCAGCACTGCCAGCTGCTGCAGGCCGTAGAGGGTGGGGAGGGAGGGGAGGCCGGCTGGCCCCCAGCTGTTCCGTGGTGCTGGCTCCTCCCGGTCTTGGGGGATCTGGGCATAGCTGGCCACTAAGGGCTGCCCACGCTGAAAAGCTGATGGACGTGGGGTAAGGGACACAGACCTCTACTGATGTTATACTTCAGTCATCTTGGCTTGGGACGAAATTGACTCCCGAGGACAAGGTGGGAGATGAGCATTCCAGGTGCACAGGATGGGCTGAAGGGGGGCTTCGGTTGTCGGTCTGACATAGAATTTACGTAGCTCATGGTTTGCTGGTATTTTATTTAAAATGCGATGTTTTCCTCCCCATCAGGCTGTCCTCACTGTGGCTAGCAGAGTTCTTAAGAGATTTCACAAGATCAGCCAGAGAATTTAAAGGTACTTTTGAGAGAGCTTTAAGGAAGTAGCAGCCAGCTTCTGGGCTCCAGGAGAAATCCACTAGTGAGCCCTCTGGTGCACACTCTCTCTCTGGTATACGCAACCTCACAGGCTGGCAAATGTGGCTGGGGTGACCGAGGAGGAGGCCAATGGCAAGTGCTTGTGGTCGTGGGTGACGCACATGTCGAGTCGTTACCAACATTGCACTTAGCGAAAGTAAGTTGTAGACTCAAGCGTCACCAAAAGTCCCTTGTGCTGTTCACTTGGGATGTACATGCAGGATGATACGCAGGTACCTGGCCAGCCAATGCCCAGTACCTTTTCCTCTCTGTGAGCGTGTTAGTTTGCAAATTCCTCTTCTCTACGTGTACAACTCAAACCCGCTCCTCACCCACTGCTTTTCAGGAACTGTTTAGGAATCCACAAAAGAAAAGGCCTTTATTTGCCAAGAAACCTACACCACACGTTTGAGAGTGATTCAAGCACTCATTTGAAAAGAGTGAGATTCTCCAGTAAAAGGGTGGATTGTGGATCTAATCACAGTGCAGCACACATAGCTCGAAGACAAGAGGAGTCCACCAGCGAGGAAAGGCGTTCGGATCCGTGTAGTGATGTAGACGGGTTTTCTCCCTGTGTCCCAAGCTGTCCTTGGCCGGTGATAGCGATCTCAGCTCCACTTGCTGGGCTCCCAGGCCCGCACCCGAGCCGGCAGTTTTCTTATTTAAGCACGCATTTGACAAGAAAAGATGTCACAATGTTCAGGCTTCCCTGTATGTTTTGAAGCCCAAAAGCATGTTTACAGATTTGTAAAGCATTACAGATCATTTCAGTTTATTGAGCTTTACCATTGAGAATACATGGCTAAAGTGTGTGTGTGTGTGTGTGTGTGTGTGTGTGTGTGTGTGCGTGTGTATGATTTCCCTTCAATCACCACAATAAATGTCTTTAGGCTGACACAGCTTTACACTTGGGAATAATCAAGTTGTTGTCCCTCACGTTGCATCAGTGTACCCACCCTTCTTAGTTCTTTCTGCAGTGCCAGATGCTGTGCCCAGGAGGCCCTGAATGAGCAAATTCTCCAGCCCCAGAGCCTGTCTTAGATGGTGACGTCAGAGCGCAGTCGGCCTGGCGTCACACACCGGAAAGAACATTCGACTCCGAGACAGGCTGCGGATCGTTTCACTCTTTGCGCTCTGTCCTTAGGCAGACAGACCGCGGTCTTACGGCTGACCGCGTGCAGGAAAGGCTTGCTGCTTAGGCTCCCTGCAAGCGCTAAGTGCGCTCTGGCTGTGCACCCAGAAAGGTCCCACGCGGGACCTGCTGCTGGGCCTTTCGCTGTCTCCTGGCGATGAGCAGCGCCTGTCCACGAGGTGGCAGCAGTGAGCAGCGATCCCGCGAGCAGAGGCGTCCTGGCCAAGAAGATGGATCACCTCAGCCCATGCAAGTGGAGCTAAGGAACTCGGACGTGGCAGATACATGAAGACATCGAAACAAATGAGGGCCATTTTTCACAGGCTGGTAACTTTAAAGTCAGCTGGAGGAGGCTACATCTTCCCAAACTTTATACTGTCTCCTTGATTCATTGGCCCAACATGAGCGCTTTAAAATATGACATCATAGACTTTTTTTTCTCTCCTCTGTGAGGGAGGAAAACGCGTGGCAGTGGGATTAGTCAAGCAAGATCAGTCTAACACGGGCATCGCCAGAGTTCCCAGAGCAATCTAATTCATTACTGCCGGATAGTCTATTGTTTATGAGTGTGTGTGTGTGTGTGTGTGTGTGTGTATTTTGCAGCAATGTTTAAAGACAGATGCTGGTCCCTGCATGTCCCAGTGCTAATGATCTAATGGCTAAAAGTGACAAAGTTGTGTGTGATTACACACGCACCTAGGTGCCTACCAGAGTGTAACACGTGCTCACCCAAATTTGCAAGCCAGACGACGGCACACACTTTTTGCTGCCTATTTTTCTCCACTTTTTCTGAGCTTTAGGTATCTGGCAGTAGCCACGCTGGACTGTTCTGGCTTCCAGTCTCTTGCAAAGAAGGGCGCAGGTGGACAGCAGTAAGGACTGCAGCAGCCTGGAGGCTTGGCTGACAGTTGAGGGTCCCCTTCCCAGACAGCTCCCTCCCGGGCTGGCCAGCTGAGGCAGCTCCTCCCCACGGGCTCCCGTAAGGATGCATAAGTGTCCCTATGATGTGGTGGCTGGTACCTCCCACTGTGGCCAATGGCCCACAGACAGGCCTGCTGCAGTAGTTATAATCCAGTGTCCAAAGTCCCATTCCATTCATGTTGTGCATTCATAACCAGAGAGATGCACTGTTTCCTTGTGGAAAGGCGAGAAGATGCCGCAGAATACAAGGAAACACAGGTCAGAGAGGGCTGTCTACTGACCTGTGGAGAGATCCTTTTCCTTTTACAAATAGTCGAAGTGGAACACTTTTCACCTTAAAGCCACTGTGAATGTTTGTCACCATGTCATCAGGTTGTGATGCAACTATGGGGTGGTGTCACCTGTGGAGTAACTGGCTTATTACAGGAAGCCTGTTGATTACCTTGGGTGATTATGCTAGAATGGCTGTCAAAGACTATGGAAGAAGCTCCCCCAGGAGGAAAAAAGTCAAGATCCAAATCAAAATACAAGCAAACAAAGAACAGATAATCCTGGATAGAAAGGCATAATTCCTTTGTCAACTTCTTCCACTGGAGACCAGTGTGAAAATCTTGGCCCTTTAGAAATAGCCCTTCTCCCTGAAAGAGCAGCGAAAGAGCACTGGAGTCTGTGAATGCTCAGAACTCTGGGCTAGGCTCAGCCTGCTGCCAAGTACCTTGGCGATAGGACTGTTCTTCGTTGTCCATACTGTGCCAGAACAGCTGTTCTGCTGAGTGGTCCTTTGTTTCTCCATGCTGGCTAATGAGTGTTTAGGTGGGCCTTGTACCTGGCTGGCCTACATTGTGGCGGCCAGTGACTAATGGACCTGATCTTCAGTGGTGGAGACAGGGTAGGAAGGAAGGGAGTGGAGGGAGACTTGTCAGCCCTCCACCCTCAGCCCTGACTTCTCTGCTTCTTGCTGAAATTCAGGAACCCATTTGTCACTGTCCGAACTTGTCTGCTATTGGCACCTGCTTGACTAGAGCTTGATGTGATTGGCTGAAAGCATTCTGACATAGGAGCATTTCTTGGACCACCCATAAGAATCCTTGAGCAAAAAAAAAAAAAAATCACCCAAGGCATTGCAGTTACCTGGGATTGCTTGGAAAATATTTTAAGGTGCAAAACTTGTGGCATTACAAACAGTTCCCAATATGTAGGAATCTAGGGGGTGCTGGCAGGGAGCTCCACAGACAGCTGTATCCATTTGTGAGTCAGGAGCAACTCCATTCACCGTGGCATGTCCTTTTTCTCTAAAACTGTGCTCTAAAGATACCCAAATGCTACATTATTCTTTGACTTAACCTACTCAGATTCCAGGGAGTTGAGCCAATATGGCATGTAGAAGTGTTGCCCACGCTAAATCTCTCTTCTCCTAAGGACCATTGCCCTATGCCAATGTAGACAGTTGACTGGGACAAGAACTGTGCTTGCAGTTGGATGTGGTCATGTGCCAAAGGGTTGGTGAAGGGAGGAGAAGCACAAGTGTGTGGCAGTGTCTATAAACTTTTGTCACACTAGATGGTAGGTGGCTATGCTATGACCCTGTGTGGCTCTACTTGCTTCCAGTGTTCAAACTTCATTTGTTGGTAGAAGTGGCCCCCAGTGGGCCCCATAGAAGACATCCTTGCACAGAGTGGGAGGCTGTCCTAGCCCCAGAAGTCAATGAGGCTGCCATCACAGCCATCACTTGCTTATGGGAAAAGAAACTTTCATTTGGAGGTTTTCTGCTAGAGTTTCTCTGTTGGTTCTTCCGGAAGGCTTGGAGATGCCGATGTGCATGGCACTGCCTGTCAGTCTACTGGGACAGCGAGAGGCTGCTTCTCCTTCCGGGAGGAAGGTCCACTCTGCTCAGCAGCCCCATGTAGCACCTGCAGGTCCACTGAGGCTCAGCTCCAGATGCAGTCCTTCTCGGGCCAAGAAACAGCTGCCCCTGTTGCTCTGCTGGTTCTGGTGCAGATTCCTGAGCGACTCACCGTGCAATGCACTCTCCTTAGCTGTGCACCAACATCAAGCATTCTGATTTCAATCTTAGTGATTCCTAGTTAATGTGGCAACTGCTTTACAGCGTAATGAAATCAGTGGCAGAATTCTAATTTTGGTGTGTGTGTTAGACGTAGCTGGATAAGTGCCAGAAACATGTTCAAATGATTCAAAATTTCTGTAGGCAGAAGATAGAGGGGAAATAGACTGGGAAATACATATGTAACACATGAAACCTATAATGTTTGCCTAATGAGCTGTGATCCTTTCCAAATCAAAGCTCCTTTTTAGCATGGGTGCTTCAATAGCAGCATATCCTTTAAATTGAAATCAGCTATTGTGCAATTAAAGCGCTGCATTTGTGTTCACTGGGACTATTTTTTGCAAAGTAATTATAGAGTATGTATTATGCATAAAACCTTGAGTTCTAAAAAGTGATGAATAAACTATATAGAAATATCTCAAGTAGCATGACTGAGTCTTAGCTAGCATGCTAGTAGCAATATAAAGTGCCTTAATTTACTATAGATCTGAAAGAAATGTGCTGGCATTTTAGCAGTTTACAGTGATTCAAACTTGTTTCTAGTTTTCAGAACTTCAATTCATTTGTTGGTAAAAGTATCACAGTGGGCCACATAGAAGAAATCTAAGTTTAATTGGTGATTGAAAAAAGCTGTATTTATACTTAAAGGGCCAATATTATAGCTCCAATTTTGTCAGTGAGAAATCAAGACTCAGAATTAAATGACCTTCTTAAGATCAAAATGCCAATTAATGAATTACTAGCTTCTTAAGTCTGTTAAGGAAAAAAATAAAATTATATTGTTTCTAACACATTGCATTAATTTCTGTTCAACATTAGACTTCCACTAATACAGGTATAGTGCAGCTGGGAAATTGTTGTGATTATGGCTTTTTTCTCAGTGGGCTGTGATATTTGAAGAGTGCGGTTGAGATTATGCCTGGCCTACTGACGGTGCAGCCACAGCTACCCAAGAGGCTGAGAGTATCTGCTTTCTTAATTTTTCTTTGGACCATCAAACATTTTGTCTCTGCAGGAACCCAGCTACATTTGGTCTGGAGACTTATAGAGTAGGCGGTCAGCACTGTGTGCTCAGCTGTAACTTTCCTTGTACTGTACAGTATGTACTGTGTTTCTGCTGCAGATCACTGTACCATATTTCTGCTGAATGACTGCCTGGCTAGCCACAGCCATGGATCCTCTGTTAAATTCTGGAAGCCACTATCTGAGCAGAAATAAAGTTAATGCACTCTTTCCTTAGTGACAGCAAATTTCCAGGTACAGTGTAAATTGTGAAAACATCAGTGACAACAGATGTTACCAATCATGGCTTTATAGTTCAGCACTAGGAAGAAGCATTTGCGCACCCTGTTGGATTTATGTCTTCCTTTTATACTTAAACTGGGAAGGGAATGACAGCCAAAATAAGTAAAACAACATAAAATTATGATGCTGTGTGTGAGATGGTTGCTCAGAATACTTCTGTAATTCTCCTAGGAGACGACAGGTGACAGACGTTGCTGTGTTACTGTAGTGATTATAGCTTAGCATTGCTGTGTTTTGAGGGATGTACCTTGCCTTTGAGAGCCTGAGAGATATTTCAGAGCCTTCCCAACAGAAAAGAACATTCTGACAAGATGTGATTAAGAGTCCTGCTAACAATTGCAGTTCATGTTTTTTATGTATTTTAAAGTTTGGCATTCATACTTCTGAATACTGTTCTCTCTCTGTCTCTCTCTCTCTCTCTCTCTCTCTCTCTCTCTCTCTGTCTGTCTCTCTCTCTCTCAAATTTATTTGGTACAGGGTTTCACTACACAGCAGCTTGGACTCATAGTGATCCTTCTGCCTCAGCCTCCCTGGCACTGGGATGATGTGGTGGGACCACCATGCCCATTTTCAGGGCTAGCATAGCATGAAGTGCTGGGGCTCAAACTCCAGACCTTGAGCTTGTTAGGCCAGTGCTTATGCCACCAAGCTTTCTCCCTAGCCTGTACGCTGTCTTTTCTTAAACAGGTTGACGGTTCTGATCCAGTTTTGTGTAACTGTGTTGACAATGATTTCAAATGTATTTCAATATAGCACTAACTTTTCTGAAATTAAAAATAAAATTTTTGCTATCTGTTTTGAAAATGAGGAACTATCCATAGGGTGACACTTGTTAGCCAGAGAAGAATACAACCTCACATTCTACTGATCCAAAATGCTGTATTGTAAGAGTATCTCAGGTTGTTCTTCTGTTAACTAGTGTCTATCATTCCTACAGAGAATGATGGAAAATACAAAGACAGATAGTGATTTTAATTTTATTGTTTTACTCTATCACAAGTTTAAGAAAACACAAACCATCCTTTGGGGACAGGGAGGAGAACAATGACTAAGTGAAGTGTGGGCTAGAAAGACGGATCTGAGAAGGAGCTGCTAGTTGCTCGAGCCTGCCTGGGGTAGAAGGCCACTCAGGCGACTCCGAGGCGATGCTCTCACCCTCCCTGGGTGCTGTGGGCCTCTGCTGGCCTCCTCTTCCCTGCTCATGCAGCCAGCACTGGGACAGCTCTGGGGCTAGGTTAGAAGAGCCTCCCTCTTCCACAGCACCTTCCCAGGCTTTTCTCTCAAGCAGTGCAGTCTGGTAGAAGCCGGCTTACGTGCTGTGAGCAGAGTTGAAGACAGGGGCCGAGGCCTCTGGATACCCTGGGCGACCAGCGGAGGCCCAAGCACGACCAGGACCTAGAAATGGGTGGTGGGGTCCAGGGAGGACCTTCCAGTGATTGTCACCCGGGGTGATGTCAGAATTTTTGCAAATTTATAAAAAGCACTGAGTTGGAGCTCGCTGGTGAAGCCACTTCAGAATCTGGAGACATTTGAGATTTTTTTTTAAAATTTAACTTACTAAGTTTTTTAGAAAAGTATTGTATGTTTTCACTAATGAGTGTATTGATGTAGAGAATTCGTACATATGAGCCTCCTCATTTCTGGCCTTCTTTCTCCTCTTGCCCTGCCCCATTTCCCACAATTCCTTCCCATCTCTAGAAAGTCTACCTAAGCTACTAAATTCAGGTGAAAATCTTACACAGGTGTAGACTAGCAAAGCAGAATCTATCAGAGTTCACAGCTTGGTTGTGCACAGCCTTACACATGCGTGCTCACATGCATGGTGCATCTTTTAAACACATAAAAGTCCTATCTATCTATCTATCTATCTATCTATCTATCTATCTATCTATCCATCCATCCCTACAATCTTAAGCCTTGGCAATTTCTAACTTTACGTTTCTAATAAGATACATGAGAAAATACAGAATCAGTTTCATTGCAAACCTTTGTGTGCTAGCTGCTCAGAAAGTGGAAACTGAGCAAAACAGTGACAGGTGTTTTGCTTATTTGTTTGTATTTTTTTACATAAATTTTTATTTTATTTTATTTTTCTTGTTTCAGAACTTTTGTTTGTTTGTTTGTTTATTTTTATGGCTGGCTCAGCCTGCCCTGAGGGCAGGGCTGGTGCAGCATGTGGTGCTGGGGATCAAACCGTGGTCCCTGCAGCTGCCCAAGCTTTCCTAAGCAGGCGCTTTAGACCACTGAGCCATCCTGCTGGGCCCCTGTATTTTGTTTTGTTGTTGTTTGGTTTTTAGTTTGTTTATTCTGGTGGGGATGAGATCCCTTACCAGCAGGCCTCTTGCTAGAAGGAATGCGATGGGTTATTCACTAACTCTGCATTTTGTAACTATAGAGTATTTATACCCTAAAATCTTTCAGTGTTCACAACTTGGTTGTGCTATGTGCAACAGATAGAGGTTATGTTAAAAACTAAGGCATGGTATTCCAATCCAGTACGCATTCTGCTGCACTTTGCATTGATCCAGCCACTATCCAGGGGAAATACACTGGTCTCAAAGGCCACTAGAACAAATTGTAATGAACTTGCATGTCATCCCTCTTATCTTATAACTCTTCTTTCTGTCTTTTTTTTTTTTTTTGGTGTGTGTGGGGGAGGCTTCTCAGAATGGAACTCAGGCCCCTGCACTTGCCAGGTAGGCGCAGGGCTGCTGAGCTAGATCCCCCACCCTCTTTCTTACCTCTGGAGGTCCAGTCTGAAGTCAGGGTCTTCACAAGGCATAGTTCCTCTTTCCTGGCATCTTCCAGGCTCTCCTTAGCTCATTATGGCCAGGTGGTTTAACAAGGCCTTCAACACCATGCTTTTCTGTGTCTTCTGTATGTGTTTATTAGGCCCATCTTAAATTCAGGGTAATCTGATCCCATCTGTAAAGATTTGCTTTCCAAGTATCTTCATCCTCCTAGGTTCTGGGTTTAAGACTTGAGCATACTTTTGGGAGGTCACAACTGAATAATTCCATAAAGCACACAGGTGTTTGGATTTTCAACACTGCAGAGGAGGAGTCACAGGAAAGGCAGGAGGCCTTTATTGTCATTGAGGATATGGAGAGGACAGCAGGAGACGGGCATCCTCGGACCACCAACAAAGGGTTGCTGGACTGTTGCTCAGGGTTGCATTTGAGGGGCAGGCTCAGCCACTCATGAGGAGCTGATTGGGGTTTCCCTTGTGGTGAAGGACATTGTTTTCAGGGCTGGGATGGAGTGAGGGAGGAGGTGGTCCCTGGCAAGATAAGTTGCTGTTTTCCAAGATTCAGCTACGCCGGGTCAGGGACACAATAACTTAGCAGTTTGAAATCAGCAGGAATCTACCAGTATAATTTCTCCACAGGCTCCACAGTAGCTCAAAGAGTGCAGCTGGCCAGGGGATGAGCTGGGCTGTGCAGTGGCTAGGGCCACAGTGGCTGTGGCAGCAGTGGCAGTAAGACAGGCCTCATGTTCTGAGAGAACTTTTGTTATCTACTTCTTAGACTTAATGGGGAAGATAACAGTCCATCCTCATTGCATTAAGAAAACAAGGGAATGAGCAGGCAGCGGAACTCTGGAAATAAATCAAGGTACACAGAGTGAGAGCACACGTAACCTTCACTTCAGTAAGGAAGCTTCTGTGTCTTTGCCTGTACTGCAGTGAAGCAGTGCCCATTCTTTTTTTTCAGGGCAAAATCTCCATGTGATTGGTTATTTTTAACACAACCCACCAATCCATCCTGCATGCCTTAGAAATTCTGGGAGGAAAGAAAGATTTAGTTGGTAGAGGTTGTGTTTTAGGGATACAAAAACAGCCTCATATTAAACCTGATTATACTTAGGCAAGTTGCAGAGTCAAATATCCTTTATATTTTCTCTGATATATGTGTGCACTTCTAAATCATTTTACAAACTACTTCACATCCTTCTATCAGTTTCCCAGGACAATGCCATGAAGAAGGTAGTGATGGTCACTGTGAGAGGTTCTCTGTTAAGAAGGCTCCAATTCCCCTCCTGCACCCACACCCCGAGATGCTGCCTTGCCAGCCAATAGCCCAGGGTTGGGCTGATTTCCACACAGCTGAATCAGCCGAGGCTCTGGATCTCACTCTGAAAAACAGAATGCAGGAGGAATGGTGTCATCTTCGCTCTGAGTAGAGGCCTCTGGACGTGCAGCTGCCCGTCTTGCCTTCTTGGTGTTTGGGGATGTGCTCCTCCAGGAAGCTTCGATGCCTGGCAGTACCTGAGCTGCATGGTACTTGTGAGCATTTCCTGCACAGTCATGTCAAGGAGGTGCCCTAAAGGATCTCCACATTGGTTCTGTAGAGGCCCCATCCAACCCAGCCATTCCCCTTCTGGGTATTCCTCCAGAAGAGCTGAAATCATCACACCACAGGGATGTATGTGCACCCATGTTTATAGCAATGCAACTTGTCACAGCCAAATCTTGGAAACAACCCAGATGCCCATCAACTGAGAAATGGATAAAAAAGATGTGGCGTTTTTACATAGTAAAATATTACTCAGCTATAAAGATAGACTCGAGGCTTTTGTGGTGGAATGGATACAACTAGAGAGCATGTTCATATATGAAATAAGTGCGACCCACATGTGCAAGAGCCAGAGGGAGTAAATAAAGCTGAAACATACAATAAATACAGTGAAGGGCTGGCCAAATAGCTCCGGGGATTAAAGTACCTGCAAGCAGGTGCAGGGGTTGGGAGGTCGGTCCCCTGGCCTGCCCTGCCCTGCCGGCCCCGCCTACAGGGCATGCTGAGAAGACAATTGAGACTGGGCGTGGTGACATGCACCTGTGATCCCAGCTCTTGGGAGGCTGTAAACAGGTGGATTACCGTGAGTCTGATCTAGTAGGGAGACCCTGAGTACCCTGTAGGCCCTTCCCTAAAATACAATGAATGAATGAATGAATGAATGAATAAATAGTGTGAAAGGAAAAGAAGCTTCAAAATGAGAGAACAACTGGGATGAGGGCGAGGAGAGAAGAAGGAAGGGAGGGAAATCACAGGACAGCTGGGATAAGTGCAACGCTGGTTTCTGCTGGCCTGTTGAAAGGAACAGAAAATGCTTGATTTTTTGTCTTTTTAATTTCTTTTGAATTATTTTTTACCAATTTCCCCAGTAATCTGAACAACTGATTTGCAGATAATAATATACAATACAACAGCCATTGTCGAATTACTGTTTTGTCTCATTTGGTTTGAAATTCTGCATAGTTCCTAACTTTTTTTAAAAATTTTTTTATTCTCCTTGGAAGAATTTTTTTTAAAGTAAGCCTAAGTAGCCTCAGTCAGTACTTGGGCTTAGTTCCTTAAGGACTATAAAAGATCTAGAACTAATTAAGTATATCAGAGAGAGAAAATTCATTTTCCGTGGGGAAGAGGAACAAAGCTTTTTGAAGAAAAAATTTAACAAGTTCACTTAGATAGATTTGCTTTCCTATTAGTTTTGATTTTCCCACTACCGGTATAATAAATAGCTTACAAACTAATGTTTTCTTGTATAACTGAATAAATGTGAGGCTGTCAGTCAACATCAGGAGAAAGATCACGGTCAGAGTGGCTGCGTCTCGCCTTACGCGGGCCAGTGCGGACCTTGCTCTGCGCCCTGCTCTACCTGTGAGCGCTGCTGATGACACACTCGCGCAATGGTGTCAAGCGTGACAAGGGTGGGGCAGGCTCTGGTTTTATCTTAAGAATGTCTTTTGGTCAATTTCAGTCCTACTTTACGCTTCTATTGAAAGATGTTATCATCCCTGGGCAAGTGCCAGCCATGGTGGCGCTGATGTCCCCTCCTCGCTGAAGGGGAGACGGCGCACGTACATCCTCTGTCTTATATTGGCGACCACAATTCCTCTGCCTTTCTGTTGTCCTTGATTTCGGCCTGTGACTGCAGCTTTCCTCACTTAAAGGCAGGATCTCTTTCCTTTGTGGAGTTCTGAGTTTGAGCATGCAGTCTGAAGACCCACTGTACGTCGAGAAAACACGCTTGTGCCATCGCTCCCCTTTGGAGCTCTACCTTCCTTGAGGGCTGCCTCTGGGCAGGGCTTCTGTGGAGTGGAAGAGACATGGGGAGCGGAGTCAGGTTTTCCAGGGACAGACCTGACCTTGGATGTGCAGAATAGCTGGGCTGACAGCACAGGTCTATCTGCACACGTGGTACCTAGACGGAGACTGATTGTGAGGGTGGTTTATTAACAGCGCTATTGTGGTAACAAGTGATGGATACAAACATCATTTGGGACTTACTTCCTCTGGGGAGACTGAGGCTCCCAAGCTGGCAGCTCCAGGGACATTTTCTCCCCTTGAATGCAGAAGATTACACTGCTGGATGCCAGAGACCTTACAATTAGGGCACAATAGCGATGCATCTGTCAGCTTGGTGGTGAGGCTCAACAGGGTCCATGACGTAAGGCCACAGTGTGTGCCTCAGGTGAGAAGCATCTGGCCAAATGTAAAGAATATTAGTTATCCCGAGACACACGCTCAGCCTACATCTGTGTGTTTTACTAATGGAGCAAAAGAACGTTAGCTTGCATTAAATCATAGCAGGATTGAGATAAAAGCTATCAGTGACATTTTATGGTGTTCTGCTTGCCCCGAGTCCCAAGTCAGGTCAAGAGGGACAGAAAGGCCTTGTATCCCTCCAGAGGTTTTTTTTTTTTTTTTTTTTTTAAACCACATACATTGTTTTTAAGAAATTTTCTGCATATTTTGTATTTACTACATAATCACATCATTTTGCTCTTTCCACAAATTTTTGAAGGCTAAAATTAATTTTTGTAATACTACTAGTTAGGAATTTGGATTACTTTGCACTGAAACAAACACATTAAACTGCAATATAGTATTCTGGAATTTTAACATCTACTTTAGCAACGTAAACTATGATTTAAAATTTATCATTGTCATGCTGTTTAATGATTATATAATGTTTATTTTCACGGGTAGTATAATTTAATAATTTCTTCTCTTATCCGGTATTCAAAATACCATCACACTAAAAAAAAATATTGTATATTTCTGGTACTTTCCTCCTTATTTAGTTTAAAGAGGAAAGTAAACACCAAATAACAAGAATGAAGACAAAAACAAAGCAACATAGAACAATAAAAATGGTACAGAATTTCAAAACAAAGACAGAAAATTAATAATGGTTGGTACTTTATGTATTGTTATACTCTAATTTGTAGCTCAGATTATCACATGTAAGCATGCAAAATTGACCAGGTAATTAAGCATTAGCTATTCCTTTCCCTAAACTTTCACTTTTTTCATTGCCCTTTTTGCTTTTTAAATTTATTTTAAAGAGAGTATAAAAGTAATAGATGAAACATGAGAAACGGTACACATTTAGGTGAACGAGGTGTGAGGCATTCAACAATGGTTGTGACTTTGCACTCTGCTGTCCTCAGTGAAGTCGCTCCTATTACAGGCATCGGCACATAGAGCTGGTCAAAGACGAAAAGGTACACAGTAACGGCTGCTTTCAAAAAATGCAAGTCAGCCATGCGGTCACCTCTGCTACCCTTATATGTATGTATACTTACGTGCTCTTGTCCCTTTCTGTTCTTCCTCCTTTTGCTCACTTGAATTGATTATTCCTTATGTTCAGTTTCTTTCTATTTTACTATATCTTTCATACCTGTAAGATTTTATTTATTCCTTCAGGTTCTTGCACTAGGGAGACAATATGATGTTTACACATGTGGGTCTGATTTATTCCACTTGAGTATAGCTTCAAACTGCATCCATTTACCTGTCAAAACCTCAAGTTTATCTTTCTTATAGCTCAGTAATACTTCATTATATAAGAATACCACATCTCTTTTTTTTTTTTTTTTTCCCATTCCTCAGGTAATGGACATTTGGTTGGTTTCCAACTCAAACTGGGGAAAAAAAATTAACCAACAGTCACTCAGACAAAGGACTTTTATTGAGGAATTGAGGATATGTAAAGAACCAAAAAAAAAAAAAGATCAGGTCCCCAAAATTCAAAGACCCAATCCATACTGAGCATCTGAGATGAGCACGCCCTTCTCAGAGGAAGAAGCACAAATGGAAATTAAATACATGAAAAAAAAGTGTTGCACAGCACCAGTCATTTGAGAGATGCAAATTAAAACAATACTGAGATAACATCCCACCCAGAAAGAATGGTTATCACAAAGAAACCAATTAATAACCAATGCTGGAGAGACTATTGGGGAGAGCAGCCCTTCTCCGCTTTTGGAGGAAGTGCAGACTACTTCCTACTACATAGTACAACTACTATGAAAATCAGTGTGGAGACTTCTCAGAAAACTCGCAGGGCTGGGGAGATATCTCTGTGTCACAAGTGCCTGCCTGGCAAGGTCGAGAGTTTGAATCCCTGTCCCGCAAAAAAAAAAAAAACTCGCATTGTACGTTCTCTTCAACCCAAAAATGCCTTCTGGGCATTTTTCTAAAAGAGCTGAGGGCCCGGCGGGATGGCTTGGGCGCGGCGGGATGGCTCAGTGGTCTAAAGCGCCTGCTTGGGGAAGCTTGGGCGGCTTCAGGGACTGCGGTTCGATCCCCGGCACCACATGCTGCACCAGCCCTGCCCTCGCGGTGGGCTGAGCCGGCCATAAAAATGAGTGAATAAACAAACAAAAGTTCTGAAACAAGAAAAATAAATAAATAAATAAAATAAAAATTTCTTAAAAAAAAAAAATAAAAGAGCTGAAAACATTGCACTGCATGATACGTGTGCACCCATGTCTATAGCAGTGTAACGTGTCATAGCTAAACCTTGGTAATTTTCTTCTGAAGGAATTGTAGAAGTAAAATTATTATGTCAAATATTACAAACATATTGAAGGTTTAAAATCCCTGAATATGCACAATCAGCCTTTTCTTTCTTTCTTTCTTTCATTCAGTATTTTTAGTACAGGGTCTACAGGATCTCACTACACAGATCAGACTCATAGTGATGTTCCTGTTTTCAGCCTCCCAACCACTGTAATCACAGGCACACACCACCATGCCCAGTCTCACTAGCCATTTCTTAAAGAAAAGTTATGTTGCCTTCTGCAATGTATGTTCTGCAAAAATTCTTTGCTAGTGCACATATGTTGTGCAATTTGTAAAACTCCATAGTGAAAACCAGTACACTATTATTTTCCAACTTGAAATGATGACTTGCAAGGTTAAAGAGGGCTGACATGTTCTTGACACTGTAACAGAGCTTGAAGAATGGCAAGTAGGGGGATTTCTAACTTTCTGTGTTTCTCGAGTAGTCAAGAACAATGAATCATAAGGAGTTCTACTTTTTGAGTTTCATTTTGGAGTTTTGGGGTTTTAGTTTTGTTATTCCAGAGATGGTCGATGGTCTAGATAACAAAAAAAAAAAAAAAAAAAAAAAGGCATCATGGGGAAGGAGCAGCTGGTGCTTAGAGGATGTTTCTGAACACACATTTACAGGTCACAACTCTATGCTAGAATGCTGCAGGTGACAGTGAGACATAAGGGGCTTCTATGCAACTTGGAATTCAATAGGCTACCACAGATTATAGTAGATAAATAGAACACCCTATCTGTAACTTCTGAGAGCTTTTGTCTTAGGCAACACAATAGTCTTAGTTTGGGTTTCTTCTTTTTTCTGTGTATGTGTGTGTGCACACATGCGCATTTACATGCATCTGCATGCATGCCTGTGTGTGTGTGTGTGTGTGTGTGTGTGAGAGAGAGAGAGAGAGAGAGAGAGAGAGAGAGAGAGAGAGAGAGAGAGACTGGGAACTGAACACAGAGCCTTGCACACAGTAACCAGATACTTTGCTACTGCATAATTCTCCAGTCCTTTGCATTTATTTTATTTTGCAGCAGGATTTTGCTAACTCGCCCAGGGAAGCCCTGGCCTTTCCATCCTTCTGCCTCAGCTTCCTGTGGACCTGGGCTTCTAGGCCTGCACCACCACAACTGGGGGGAAAGGACCTCAGAATCACTGTTTGGTGGAATTTTGATGGGAAATAAGCACTGCGATGTCATGAACTAAAGCTATAGCATAGACGTAGCTCGTAATGATGACAATTATCAAGGAGCAGAGTGCTGCGTGGGTTTAATGCATACTAGATGACTGATGATGGGGTTGTGTAAAGTTTGAAACATCAGAAACAGAAATTTAGGGGAATCTGCAAGATGCTGTTGGCTAAGTATCGAAGATGCCAGGCCCCTGCTGGGCTCTGAGGCGTTTTCCTGCTGACTTGTGTTTGGCTTACCTCCCAGCTGTCATGCCCAAGAAGCAGTGACCACAGTAAACACCAAAACCACGGGTCTGGAATATGCCTTGGGAATCTTAGGATCCACTGGGATTACTCTAAGAGAGGCTATCTTGGGAAAGGGCTGTACCTTGGTGTGTCCTGCTGAAATTGAAGTTGAGGGTTGCTACTGCTACATTCAGGCCTTAAATTCAGGGAGCATCTGCCCCATGCTTAGGAGACTAGAAAATAAGAGTTGATGGTCTGTTCAGATCAACTGTGGATAAGCACCTATAAGAAGAAGCTTCGTAGCTAACACTTACCTAAAAAGTGATGGAAAGGTGGGTTTTAATGAGCATGCGTATGGTTGGAACGTCTGACTGCATGCCAAGTCTAGAGCCATGACTTTAGACTCATAAGAAAAGGAGTGTAGACTACGTGCTGATGTGCAGTGCCACATTTGACTACTTTGGGTCATTGTCAGGAGTAGCTAAGGTTGTTGCATAGAACTATTCATGGAGTATCGCAACATAAGCATTGCTGGCGTCTGCTATGCCACAGGTAAATTATGTCAGCCCAATGTAGAAAGGCAA
This sequence comes from Myocastor coypus, assembly GCA_004027025.1. NCBI lineage: Eukaryota > Metazoa > Chordata > Mammalia > Rodentia > Myocastoridae > Myocastor > Myocastor coypus. The sequence goes on along the minus strand of PVJA010008606.1, from coordinate 18,604 downwards.
AATTTGAGATTCCATAAACTTATTTTACTATAACTCCCTGTAAAAACTAGCGTCAGTTAAATGGGTCCTCATAATTAGGATCTCTGTGTCCTCAGAAAGGATTCTGCTACTAATGAGGACTAATATAAGAATTAGAGAAATTATTTGGAGCCAAAAATAGCTAAGAGAAAAATTTTAAGGACTTGAACTTGGTTAGTTAACAGTGGCACAAGAATTGGAATTGTTATTTGTGAGCAATGTTATTAGCCCTAGCGAACAGGTCATGGACAATTATGAGGAAGTAAGTGAGGCAGTTCTCCTCAGAATCTGGTCTTTCTTGACTGAGTACAAAAGAACAAAATGCACTATTCTTGTGTTCCTATTACAGACAGATAAGTTAGATAGAAATATTCTAGGCAGTCAGGCAGAGCGGGGCCCTCAAGGGAGTCAGTGCAGAGGATGAGAACACGCTGTGCCTGTGGCTAGAGGTGTGGCCGTCGAAGGCCAGGCCTGCTGATAAAGATGAATGACCAGTGCCTCCCTGGGGGGTGAGATAGCTGGCATCGCATAGTACAGTGGAGTCCAGACAGACAGCAGCTACTCACTCCAGGGGTGACCAGGACCCCCAATCCATCCTTCCCAAGGAGACCCTTTGTTCTGCCATGCACACTTGCTGTGTGGACTGCCTCCCTGGTGGACACCTGAGTGCCTGCCATTGTAATCTTATTGGTCATCCCTAGTGTTGACCCACACGGCCCTCACCTCATGATTTAGCTCCATAAACTTCCCTTGAGAAGTGGGGTCTCAAGCACCCCACTTTCGCAGCCCTTCCTGTGTCTATGAGCTGTTCTTTTGAATGTACATTTCCTACTCTCAATCTCCATTGTTCCTTAAAATTCATTCTTCTACTTTGGGGAATTCACCTGGCAGGCTGGGAGTTCCATACTATGTCCCTTTTATCATTTGGGGACTCTAGCGAGATCACTGGAAAGAGGCGAGAGTTTGCTCTGGTTTTATGGATTCTGGATTGTGATTCATTTGGTTAATCAATAATTGTCATCTATTTTTTTGTCAGTTGCTTGTGCCTGGCCTTCTTTTTTTTTTATGTATTTCATTCAGGGTCTACAGGGTCTCACTACACAGCTCAGACTGGTAGTGATCTTTCTGTTTTTCAGTTTCCCAAGCACTGGATTTTAGGAGGGCACTACCACACCCAGACTCAGTCGCTGTCTCAGCACACCCTGGAGGCGGGGCTGGCACTGCAGGCCAAGGGTCAAACCCTCTGCCCCTACATCTGCCTAAGCAAGCACTTTAATCATCTGAGCTATCTGGTCAACCCTGCCTTGTCTTTCTATGCACTATTTTTTGGTTGAAATGAAGAAGAATTCAAGTTGAGAACATGGGAAGATTATGATGTTTCCTTCATGAGACATTTCACTTTTGTAGGCTAAGACGTATATTCTTGATTTGTATATGCTGTAGTTAGACTTAATTGTTACTGAATTTATTGGTGCTGTTTGCTTGGTTTCTTTATTATCTTATCAGCACTAAGGAAAAGTAGAGTAAGAGCATCCCCTAGTGGATTTTGATACTTGCCAAAATATGAATTTATGAAATGCTGTAAAATGGGTCTTCTATGAAATGTTTACATCTGGGAGATATGAATGCCTATGAATAAATCACAGAACTCCAACTTCTAGCTGAAAGGCAGTGTCCCAGTAGCTGTTCTTGAGAATTGGAGGACAGGTTTCACCAGGACAGTCTGTCCTGCGGCTCCTCTACACTCTAGAGCAGCAATTCTCAACCCGTGGGTCGTGACCGTGGTGGGGGTCAAATGACCAAAACACAGGGGTTGCCTAAAGCCATTGGAAAATACATATTTAAACTCATGCTATGCCATGGTGAAATCTTATTTATTGGAATCAGTAATTTGAAGTAGCCACCAAAATTACTTTTTGGTTTGGGATCACCACAACATGAGGAACTGTAATGCAGGGTCACGGCATTAGAAAGATTGAGAACCACTGCTCTAGAGGGTGATGCCACTCCTATTCTCTGTCAGTCACCTTTGTGGTCTTGTCTGCTGCTGTTAAGCAATGATCTCAGCTCTTGATATGCTCCAATCTTTCCTTTCTGTGAGCAAATTGTCTCACCCCCTCCTATGCACAAAAAGAAAGCACTCCCTTCAGGACCTCGTTTCTGCCCTTGTCCTGTCACTGGGCACTGTCCTTTCTGGAGGTGTGCTTCAACTGAAGATTGTAGAGGGTGAGCTCAGCATTGTCTCAATTTTTTCCTCCTATTTAATACCAGGAACTCTAGAGTTGAACCCATAGAAATGAGTATTTGCTGATGCTGAAGACATGGAAGTCATCTTAGATGAGGAACGCAAGCCCTGTCTCCAAATGAGAACTGGAATGGTGCCCATCCGGGAGAACACACATACAGTCCTGTCCCAGCTCAGTGTTCTGCGTGACAGTCTCCTGGTTGAAGAAAACTGGTCTTGAGACCCCACAGAGGGAGCCACCTTCACCCAGAGGAGGTATTTAAGGTCCACAAATGCATTCAGATTAAGGGAAGATCTTCAGCCTCCTGGCTCTCTCTCCCCTCCTAGGTCTGTTTCTCATAATTTATGTGTGTGGGGAGGAAAATACCTCCACTAAGTGTAAGTTGTGGTTGTTGAACGACAGGCACAGGTTTGAACCCAAGTGTGTGGCTAAGGAGTGCTGCCGTGATGATCAGGCAGGTAGCACAGGGCTGCTTCTGGGCCAGTGGCCCCCTACCTGTCCCTGGGTGTGATCTCTTTGGCAGGGTGGGGAATGCTCCAGCGCCTTCCAATTTACTTTCTGGTCTTTCCTTGCCTCATTCTTTCACAGGGCTGGTGAGCACTTCCTCTGGTCTCTGGATTAGTGGCTCAATTTTGCCAGCTGTGCTTCCTCTTCAAACCTGACTATTATAGCTGGGAACGATCTCAGCCTGTGCTTCTGGAAACACATGCTGGGCTTAGGAGGGAGGGCCTCCAGAGGGGCAGGGCCTGAGTCAGGGTGAGGGCCAGTCCCACCCGATTTACCATCTGGTCACGCTTTACGTAGCATCCACCTGCTCCAGGGCAGGTCACATGAGGCATATCATGCAGAAAGATAAAATCGGTTAGGGAGAAAAAGGGACTCCCATTTTCCTCTTGTGTTTCAGATGGGGAACTCTATGACAGATTTCTTATGCGTTTGGAATGCATTCTTAAGCCGTGGGAATTGTTTGTCACTCATGTGTTAAGAAAGAACTGTGTAGTATTTTCCTGCACCTGCATATGGCCTGCCTACCCCCAGAGACAAAACAGAATGCAAAGGGAATCATGAATTATGGTACTATTTCATAACTAGAAGTATTCTGTAAGACAGGAAAATGGTTAGAATTATCCTATGTTCCAAATTTCTTTGCATCGTGAGATGAACTTTACTTGTCTTCAACATACAAATACGAGCGACAGGACCCTCTGGCCCTTATGGCACAGTCCAAGGCAGCTATGATTGCTCAGTCTCCTGTGCTGCTTGGACTCTAATGGTGACACAGACAAGTCAACCCTAACCGAAGCCTCTGCTGGCCTGTGTCCATCCCTATCTGATTTTGTTCAAAATCTCTCAAGTAGAGTGTCTTTTAAAGGAGGAGATTGGAGAATATGTCCACGTGTCCTTTTCTCTCTCTCTTTTTTGATATTTTAATTTTATTTTAGTTTTAGTAAGAAATAACAATGAGACAATTTCAAAATACATTAGTAGGACAGCCACCATAATTAATACAATGCATATTGTCATCTTCATAGCAGCTGTACAAAGTACAATGTGCAGACATGACAACTTTTCTAAACATTATTGGTACAAATATTTCTTCACCATGAACTAACAGAAAGTAGTTGTATACATAGTCCAATGTACCATAATAGTAGTGGGTTATCAGCAGAGCTGGCAATGTCGAAAGCTGTTGACTTGAGCCTTTTACAGCTCAGCATACTTATCTGGCTTTACTGTTTATGTCTCAAGGTTAAACTTTTTTGCTGGGTGGTTAAGTCCAAGTTAAAGCAAGACCTGTATAACAAAATAGATGACTTGTGCTTCTGACAAGGCCAGTCAAATCCCCTTAGGATTTATCTTGAAACCATGTATAACATTTTGAAGAACTTTTCTTATTGCCACCTTATCTTTGACAAAGGAGCAAACATACTAACTGGAAGAAAGATAGCCTTTTTAACAAGTGGCGCTTGAAAAACTGGATCTATGCATGCTGAAAATGAAAACTTGACCCAGGTTTATCACCATGCACTAAAGTCAAAATGGATAAAAAATCTAAATATTAAAACAGAAAGACTAAATCTTCTGAAGGAGAAAGTAGGAGGAAATCTTGAAGACATCGGGGTAGGCAAACAGTTCCTGAACTAAAATCAAATTGCACATGTAACATTTGGAAGAATCAATAACTGGTACCTCCTCTTGCTGCATTTTTGCCATCAAAAGAAGTTACCAACAAAGTGAAAGGACAACACACAAATTTTGAAAAAGGTTTAACTAATAAGTATTCAGACAAAGGTCTTCTATCTAGAATTTATAAAGAACTAAAAACCGTTAGGGCCCCAAAATCCAAAGAGCCAAACCAGAAGTGGGCATCTGAGATGAACACACACTTCTCAGAAAAACAAATTCAGTAAGCCTATACATACATAAAGAAATGCTCCACACCACTAGCCATTTTTGAAATGCAAATTAAAACAACATAGATACCATTTCACCCCATAAAGAAATCAAACAACAACAAATGTTGGAGAGGCTGTGGGGAAAAAGGAACCCTTCCCCACTGCTGGTGGGAATGCAGACTGGTGCAAACCTTTTCTCTCAGTGACATCAAACAAATCAAGCAAGATCTGGGAAAGTTTCCGACGATGCTGAAAAGTATAGTGTGATTTTTAGGGGATTTACTAGAAAGACATAATGTTACTCTTAAGTCAAACATTGGCTTCCAATGAGAGACAAACACTGTTACAAGCTTCTACTATACTTCGAGATGGATATCACTTTGCAGATTTGAGACAATCAGAAGGCAGGCAGCCAAGGAACAGCAGTTCCTAATGGAGCCTAAGCTGTCCCTACACAAGATCTCCAGATACCAGCCAGATGGGAGGCTGGAATAGCAAACATATGCAGACACATATTCTTGAAGCTGTAAGAGAATGAGAAACCAGTCCTTCAATTTTTTAAACTGCCACCTAAAAAATAAATGAAAAATGAAATTGCGACCTATTCATGAGGAGAAAGATGAGAGCTCCTGCCCTTGCGGATCACTCACGGGAGGCATCCATGATGCATGTATCCCCGGCTCCTGGTTTAGCAAAGGACAGATTATTCTTAAAGCAAGTTTATTACCTGCTTGGCTTTAGATGCTAAGAAACGGCCACAAAGGAAGGCTTTCGCTCTAGATAGCTGAACATTTCAGTGAGAATTGACCCCTCAGAGTTGTGTTAGAGACCAGGCAAAAGCCAGGGGAGAAAACTGACACCAAGAAAAGTGGCTGGAGTGGTTGCAGCTGTGCAAGGAACAGACCTGAAGTCTGATTCTCAGGGCTCCATGAAGGACTGGGTGCCTAAGCACATTTACTACTGCCCGGGAAAGTCAGGCCACCCAGAGAGGGACTGTGATAAAAATTGTGATGATAGGCACCCTCAGCCACGTATAGCCTGCCATGACAGTCTTCACCAGAAGTCACACAGCACCCTGAGACAGAGGCCAGTGATCAGGGCCATCTTATCAACTAGGTCAGCAAGATCAAAGGGCCCCAGGGCCATTCCCTATGCCCCCGTCACTCTCTCTGACCAAGTTGTCCTCTCCCCAGAGGAGCCCCAAGCAATCATCACCATAGAGGGAAGAGAAGTCTGACTACTGTCGGACACTGGCATGTGTCTGTCAGGCCTTCTTCTCAAACCTGGCCTTTCTCTCAGCCTTTGTACTTTAGCTGAAGGCGTCGTTGAGGAGAAGGCAACTGGCTGTTGCTCATTACCTTAAGCCATGCCTGGGGAGGCTTCTTCTCCATGTTCTTTTTAGTTACGCCTTCTGGGGAGAGTGATCTGACCTTGCTTCAACACTGTAACATACATGAAGCCAACTAGACAAAAGTAAACAGAACAGGAAGAACAGTGAGTCGCCAGGGTGCAAAGACACCTCAGAGGCCCTGCTTTCCCTCACCAGGAACAATGCCCTCTGAAGCCTGAAGCTAAAAAGGGTGACTGCTTGTATGTGACGCCTCAAGGGCACGGGGTCTCCTCACACCCTATAATAGCCCTTGAAGCACCTCCGTGTTGGGAGTTCAAACACCCAGTGGGAAATGGAGTTGGGTCAGGACCTGAGGTTAGCAAATGAGTCAGTCAAGACAACCCACAAAGTGCTGCCTGACTTGTTGACTGCCCCTTCTCAATCCAGGAAGATTCCAATTGGTTTTCAGTGTTAGATTTAAGAGATACCTTCTTTGGTATCCCAGTTTTCTTTTGCCTCTGACAATCTTCATGACTAGGCCTATCGGCTGACTCGGACTCTGCTTCCTCAAGGGTTCAGGAACTCTCCTTGTCTATTCTGGCAAGCATCTGCCCATGAGTGGGCATATTTTGAAAAATTTCCAAACCACACTCCTGAAATATGTGTGGAGATACTGCTCTCTGCCTGCTTGGGTGGGCTATGAGCCAAGACACCTGTGCCCTGATGAATTTTTTTTTTTTTTTTTTTTTTTTTAATCAGAGAGAGTTATGAGGTCTCCAGGTCTAAGGCACAGTTTGGGAGGTAAAATAGCTGAGCCTTATCATATCTGTAAGAAACCCAGAGACTGAGAGAAGAGAGAATTAAATCAATATTTTCTTTCCTGCAGTCTAAAACCCTAAAGCAGCTAAGGAGAGTGTAGGAATTATGGGCTTTTGTTACCTTTGGAAAGTAGGCTATGGCGAATTCACATCACCCCTCTAGCAGATTATAAAGGATGCCCAAAAGGCAGATACCCATGTTTTAATATGGAAACCTGATTTCCAAACTGTTTTCCAGAAGCTTAAATCAGCACTTCTAAGTGCCCCAGAGCGGAGCTCACTAGCAGGACACCACTCCAGCCTGTATGCTGGTGGAAGGTAGGGCATGGCTTTGGGTGTGCTTGTGCAGGACTGAAGACCTGCCTAACTGCTCCTACGGGTCTAATTCATGAATTAGACATCACAGCCAAGGGATAGCCTGCATGACACAGTGCTGTGGCCGCTATGGCTCTCCTGGCATCTGAGGCATCCAAGTTGACTTTCGGCAAAGATCTATCATATGTGCTCCTCTCATGGTGTCAGGACTGCTTTCTTCCAAAGTCAGCTTACAGCTCCCAGGCAAATGACTTCTCAAACTACCAGGCTTTCCTTCCAGAGGCACCAGCTCTTTCTTAGATCCTGCCACCGCTCAGCCTGAAAAGAAGGAAGTTGAGGCTGCCAGACATGACAGTCAACAGGTGATTCTCTGCACGTACACAGCCAGAGGAGACTTGGTACCTGACCCTTGACTAACCTGTTCTAACCCTCTTTTGTGATGGAAAGTCCTACAGGCAGAGGGGGACAAGCAAGGCACAGCATGCAGTAGCGAGTCCACATGGGACAGCTGGACGTTCCTCACTTGCCCCCGTGGTGAGTGCCCAGGTAGCAGAGCTCATGGCTCTGACAAAGTCTCGCAAGGCAGTGAAGGACAACACATCAGTATTATACTGACTCAGAGTGTGCTTCTATGGTGCCGTGTGTCCATATGGAAAGAAAGAAATGATTTGACAGTGCATGGGCATCCCATGAAGCATCATGGTGAGACGGATGAGCTCTTCCCTGGACAAGTGCCCTCAAGTGATGGAGGACACCACGAGGGACCTGAGGTGGCATCTCTGGGAGATCCCTTGGCTGGTGCACTGACTAAGAAGCTGCTCCTTTCCCATAGAACACCTGATCATGCTTGGCCCAAGTATGGTCAGTGGGAAGTCAAATGGGCCCTCTCCAATGGGTGCCAGTTTCTTCTATTATGGTGCTTATAATCAGACAATGCTAAGTCTCTCCCCCCAACTCTGGTCCTAGTCAATGAAAAATTATTAAGTCTTTACACCAAAAATTTCACTTAGGGAGAGAAAAGACCCACCTGATGGCCTCAAAGTTCTTCATAGGAAAAGCACTCTCAAAGAGCAGATGACAGATAATTAAGAGATGTGAGCTTTGTCAAAAGAACAGTCCTCTTAAGTGGGCCATAGCTCCTCTGGGTACAGGGAATACGCTAAAAATGCTGGAGAGAGTTGGCAGCTCGATTTTACGCATATGCCCAAGAGCAAATGCTCCAGTATCTTTTGCTTTGGGTAGACACTCTCACTAACTGGGTTGAGGCCTTTCCTTGTAGGAAAGAAAAAAATCCAAGAGGCTACTCGTGCAGCTGTAAAAGCTGAATGTTGCGTGGAAATTCCAGGTCCTTCTGCTAATATCTCAGTGGCCATTAAGGATATTAAATGGCATGTTAATGCCACATAGATTCAGTAATTACCTAGGTCTTCTCCTTATCTTCTCTATGGGAAGTTATTACTGACTCTTCCTGGTAGAAACATCTGTTGGCTGAATCATAGTAGTCTTGTTGGTCCCGTTGTTTGGCTGGGGCACACTTGATTGTCCTTTGGCCTTGCCCCCTCCAGACTTAAGGCAATATGCCTTCCCGTGATGAGAACACTGCCCTCTATTGAGGGCCTCCCGGTAGAGCCTCTGGAGAGCAGTTCTGACTGCTGATTCCAGTGATGGCCTTCTTCAGCTGGAAGAGGCCTGACCAGTCACCACCCTACCCTCTCACGGCAGCTAGGCTACCTCTTCAGAAATATTCTAGGTGGCCAGACCGAGCTGGGTCATCAAGGGAGTCAGTGCAGAGGACTGGAACTCACCACGCCTGTGGTTCGAGGTACATCCACTGAAGGCTAGGCCTCAGGATACAGATGCCGTGACCAGGCCTACTTGCCTCCCCTGGGGATAAGATAATTGACCTCACCTGGGCTAGTAAAGTTTGTCCACCACTAACGTCCATCTGAACTGAAGTAGTGTAGAGCTGGGTGTGACCGGCCCACCTGAGGATTGTTGCTGACAGCATCAAAAGAGGACTAGAGGGGAAGATAGTGTGCCGTTGATTCTCCTGACATCAGCTCCTTCTCCTTGTTGGGAGGGCTTAGGGTCTTGCTGTCACTCAGGATGTCTATGGTTCCTTTCAGGGGAGCTCTGGTCCTTACCTTAAGCATAACTTCCTGGCTCCAGGGAAGATCCCTCAGTCCACTGGCTCAGATCATTCATCTCCCTGGCACAGACTTTCTAGCCTCCCCTGCTGGTCTTTGGGCCTTGCCAGTACAGGTCTTTGATACAGACTTGCATGAGACATTGTTGTGGGCCCTAGACCTCGAGCTGGCCTCTTGGTGGACATTGCCGTGGGCTGTTGATCTTCAGCTGGATTCATGTGGGACATCACCGTGGGATCCTGGCCCTTGTCTGGCTTCTTTGGTTCTCCAGTGTGTGGACAGATCTCCCACAATGTTTTGCATTTAACTATTTGGTGACTATTATAAAGTGATTCTATGAATTATGTGCTCTGTACGAATTTTTTTTTTCCCTGGAAAACCCTAACTACAGGAGTCTAGGTAGATATCAGTCCCCCAGCTGAGTGACTACAGCCCACAGTCCATCCCTTCCTAAGAAAGGTCTTTGTCTTTTCCATATACACTTAGGATATGTCCTGCTTACCTGCTGGATCAATGGCTATTCTCATAATCTTACTGGTTGATCACAATTTTGTTGCGTTCACCTCGTGATTTTGCTCTAAGAAAGTTCCTCTCAGAAGCAGGCTCATTGGAAACCCACTTTTTAAAATCCTTTCTGATTTCTCAGAAACTGAGTAGCTATTTCCTTCTTTGATTTTGAGGGACATTAATTCTTCCTACCTGACATCTAGCAGGTTGAAGGTATATATCATTTCGCCTGTAACACTACCAATTGGTAAAATATTAGTTGAAGTGAAGGATCCATATGAATTGATTTTATAATTTTTCCCATATTTTCTTTTGTACATTAAATGCTGTTTTAAAGCTATGAGTAAATGTTCATGGGGTTTCATTAACAGTGACACAGGAACTAATAACTAATGCACTTCTAGATTTGGAAGGAAATTCATTTGACTTCCTATTTTATAATGTTCTCCTAAACAGTAAGCAAGCTTCTGTGCCAAAATTCATTTTTGGAGGAATTAAAATGATATCGAGCATCAGCCCATATTCTGTGCTGGTAACATCAAACCAAATGATTTTCCTACGTAATAAGAAAAACTATTGCTGGCCTCACCTGGGCTTTGCTCTGGGTAGGAAGAGACTCTATCTTCTGCTACCTCTCTGTTTGCTTTCACAGCAGAAATAATGAAGTAACAGACTAAAGCACAAGAAGTTTAACCTTTGGCCTCCTCTAGGGTTTGATGGGGAATCTGCAGTCCTAAACAGAAATTCACAGTTTAAGTCTTTAAGTGCATCATTGAATAGCCAAAAACAGAGTTCAGAAGAAGTCTTACTATTTTTAAGAAATCAAATTTTGAAAAATCATGTAAAGTAGGACTCAACGCATTGGATGGAATGAGCAGGAAGTGAATAAAGGGAATCCAATTGAGTGGGGAGTTCTGAAACTCAGGGAGCAGATAGAATGAGCATCATCCCCACCTCTGGTGGTGGGTGGATCGACTCCAGGCACGCTGCTTCCTGAAAGGCAATTACGGGCTTTCTTTTGTTCTTGTGCTGGATGGCTGGTGAGTGGACCGATGATTTTAGCTCAGGTGTTAATCATAACTGCACAATAGTGCTGTGAAATGGTTCTTCATGAAATGAGAGGGAGGTGACCTGGGATGAACACATCTGGGGCGGTTGCTGGAAGAGAGTGCGCCCAACAAAAATATTTAACAGTACGGGGCAAAAACTGGGGGCACAATCAACAGATTCCTGTAAGAGAACGTGAACTGTAGAATGGAAAAAACTTCCTCCTCGCCCGGGGAACTGCAGAAGTATGGGAGAAGGAGGAGGGCTCGTTTTGTTTGAATAATGAAGTAAGAAGTGATCACAGAGACCTCGGGGGACGTGTGAACCTTTGAGAGGCAGTTCGTTATGACTGCACTGTACTAACTGTTTTCAGTTCTTAGAAGACTCCTCACAAGGGCTTGATCCTGTTTATACAGAAACACTCCTTACATTTCGAAAGGCAGTCCCGCCTTTCACGGGTCAGGCAGACACAGCCTCCCCAAGATTCCACGAACACACGAAGTTTAGATTCTCTCTCCTCCTTTTGGTCTTGGACCACTGAAAATATATCTTTTCTCCACCTCTGTCTCCAAGTGCACTCCTAGCATGGAAATTGTTCCATTCCTTCCAAGGTTGGTTTCATGAAAGATGAAAGAAGACCCACAATCTTTCTCTGTCTGGGCCCTGTTCTTTTTAGCCATGTTTTGAGCTTTTTACCCTACGGACCCACATCCAACTGAGAATTAACTGACTAACGGCTTTAAAATTTTATTAGTGCGCTGTAGACATACATAACGATCACCTTCATCAATGGAATTTGTGTCTGTGCATAACATACATTGATTCTTCTTTTTTATTCTCCACTCCCCAGCCTTTGTTCAATCCCTTATTCCTTACTTATGAAATCTTCACTTAATTTTTCCTTTTAGTTTTTTGTTTCTTGTCCCCATGTCCCCAGGCTGTGCTTTCATGTCAACATTTCCTTCCCATTTCCATTACTTACGATGCATTTTGCTCCTAATTTGATCTTTCAGTGTCTCACACTAGAGACAATGCAGTGTCTAACCAATTGTGTCCTACTTTTTTTTAAAAATATTTTTTCTTTCAGAACTTTTGTTTATTTATTGTTATTTTTGTGGCTGGCTCAGCCTGCCCTGAGGGCAGGGCTGGAGCAGCATGTGGTGCCAGGGATCGAACCGTGGTCCCTGCAGCTGCCCAAGCTTTCCTAAGCAGGTGCTTTAGACCACTGAGCCATCCTGCCGGGCCCCCAATTGTGTCCTATTTACTTTGAGGGCATGGTCTCAGGGCCAGAAAGATAGCTCAGCAGCTTATGTGCCTGCTTGGCAAGCTTAAAGTCATGCATTTGATCCCTGGACCAAAACATAAACAAAAACAAAAAACAAAACAGAACAAGCATATGGTCTCGAGGTGTACCCATTTAGCTAGAAATGAGTCATGCTTATCTTTCCTTATGGCAGAGCAGTACTTTGTTGTATATTTTAAAAATCACATCTTCTTTATTCATTCATTGCTTGATGGATATTTTGGCTGTTTTCCAGGTTTAGCTATTGCAAACTGTGAGAATGTAAGCACAGATGATCCCATACTGTGGTGGCCTGTGGTATGATGCTTTCAATTCCTGCAGGAAGACACCAAGAGGAGGAATAGCTGGGTTATGTAGGCCCTTTCGCTTTCACTTCCAGAGGAGTCTCCACACTGATTCCCATAGGCTGCACCAGTCTGCACGCCTGCCAGCAGTGAAGCGCCCCCTTCTCCCCACAGCCTACCAGCATTCCTTAGTGGTTGGCCTCTTGATCATAGTTATTCTTTCTGGGTGACATAGAATCTCTGTGTGGTTTAAGTTTGCATCTTTTGAACAATCAGTGATGCTGAACACTCTTTCACATATATATTTGCTGCTTCTTCTTTATCATTTGAAAGTGTCTATTCATTTCTGATGCCTGTTTTTGGGTTAGACCTCTAAATTCAGGAGATCTGACTCTTATTTTTTTTTAGTATACTCTAGTCATTTATTCCAAATGTTAGTTCTTCATTCATTGAAAGCTGTCAAAATTCTTTGCCTGTACTGTGGGGTTTTCTTTACTCTTTTTTTTTCCCCACTAAAGATTTTTTTACTAAGATGAGAAATCAATTGATTTGGCAGCAAGGGAGATAGCTCAGTGGGATAAGTGCTTGCTTGGCAAGCACAAGGCCCTGAGTTCAATCTCTGGCACTGCAAAAAAAAAAAAAAAAAAAAAAAAAAAGTTGATTTTTTGTAACATTTTCTGTAAAATTGGGGTCTTTGCCTACCCCGAAGTCTTCAAGAGTTCTACCTATTGTCTTTTCCAGGATATTTAGTATTTATATTCTAATCTTTCACTGCACTATGCTCTGACAATATGCATGCAATAATTTCAGTTTCTTTGCATTTCCTTGGGCATACTTTATGAGCTAGTGTTTACTTAACTTACTGAGAAAAATATTTTATTTATATCTACCTTATCTGACTATTAAGATACTATTACAGAATTTATTTTCCTAAATAATATCATAATGTACAAATGGTTCCTCTTTATTTCTTCTTGAATTCACTTTGAGTACTGATTTATAAAGAAGTAGTGTACCCTTTTGTAGAACGCTCAGGAGAGGATACTTTGAGTTTTGGCTTACTTGGATCTGCGTAACGAGCTACCACCGGAGAGAACATGATTTAAAGGTATTCTTCATAACATCGTGCTTCAAGCAGCTTCTTGGGATGGAATTTTCCCCTTCTGAGGCTGTGCAGCACTCAAGCATTTTGGAATGGGAGCGTTTCAAGTTTTGCATTTGTGAATTAGAGAGGCTCCAGCACAGCACCGTCCAATGACGCTTCTTTGTCGTGGCTCAGAATACGGCAAGATCAAGGCGGAGGGCAAATCGTCGTGATCGGCCCTCCCTTCAGTGCAGCCATCACAGCAGCGACACAGGCGTGTGTCATGGAGCTGAGGGCCTGGGGCCTGTCTTCAGTGCCCAGGAATCTTAAGGAAGGCACCAGTCTCGGTTAATTAACAAGCTCTATGACACACATTCTAAAATTTAAATTTCAGGTAATGAGGAGATTTAATGTTTTATTCAAGAGGGAAAACATTGTAACCTACATAAGGTTCTTTAATATTTTACAAATATTGTGATCTCATTCAAATTGAGGCTATTAGCTTCTTCCTAAAGAGTGTTTTTGACTTTTGCAAATTCATGGCTTAAATTTCAGTTTCTTTTCTCCTCAAAGTAATAAGAGGGCTCACTGTACTTACCTGGGCGTGAGCAAGCCATTGCTTTGCTAAGTGTAATGATATTCTTTCTGCCATCTGTCATTAAATCAGTTCTTAAAAGATTTCTTAGATCGTGCACTTATGCTGAGTACACTTTTGATATGTTAAGAACTAAGATGTGCTATATGTCCACTTCTTAATTGCTTTACCTTTTAAATGACCAAGTTTTATTTTTAACAAATGCAAGTCTGTAACAATCACCTCCAATAATTCTGAGGAAAAATTTTTGATTTGTATAATATTAACTTTATGAAACCTTAATTTATATATGAATCATTGTGTAAGTAATACATATAACATGGCCCTGTTCTATCAGGTTACTATGTTACAAACAATCTTACACATTAGTTATTAGGCAAGTATGTTTTATTAATTTTTAAATTTTAATTTGTTTTTCTAATATGGCCAGCTCAGCCTGCCCTGGGGGTGGGGCTGGCGCAGCATGTGGTGCTGGGGATTGAACTGCAGTCCTTGCGGTTGCCTAAGCTTTCTTAAGCAGGTGCTTTAGACCGCTGAACCATCTCACCGGCCCTAGGCAAGTATGTTTTATAAACCTATGAGCATGATCTTGTTCTATCAGACTCAGGTGTTGATAAACAATTGTATTCTTCTGGGTCTCAGCTGTGTTTGCACACTACCACCCTGTAGCAGTTAATGCTCTTCATACAGTTGAGTTCATTCTGCTCTCCTTGAACAAAAGAGTACTTACTGCAGAATGTGGCTTAAAAGAAATGTTCATGCCCATGACTCTCGTATAGAAAAATGAAGAGATCCTCCTGGAGCTTTGGGTCACTTCACCCCTGCTCCCTCAGGCCTCCCCCTGGACTCTTCCTGAAAGACTTTGCACCTCCTTGGCTATGTGTGGAGGGTCAGTGTAGTCCCAGGTTCGCCATCTTGTTTCCACCATCAAAGCCTCATCAACTAGCTGTAGGAACCTGGACAAGGTACACTTAGTTTTCCACCGTCTAGAGAACAGGGAGACATACTGCATGAGTGTGCAAACTGCCTCGCCCTCTCCCACTTCACACTCAAGATCATGTTCATAGTAGGGGCAGGCTCTCTGCCTCTTCTTAAGCTTTCCTGTGGCAGTGGCAATTTCTCTCTGTCTCTGTCTGTCTTCGCCTCTGTCTCTCTGTCTCTGCCTCTGTATCTCTGTCTCTGTCTATCTCTCTCCCTCCTCCGCTTGGCCTGTATATAACCTATATTACTGTAACAAAAGACAAGCTGACCTCTTGAAAAAGGGCATTTAATCTGATTTGTTGTTATGTCTAGTTCTGAGAGGCGTTCAAAACTCTGGATGAACCATTATTTTTTACTGATGTGCGTAAGTTGTACTTAATTTTTAAAGTCATATTAATAAGCTATTCCTATTTATTTATGTATGTATTTATTTTTTGCAGAACCAAGGATCAAACTCAGGAACTTGCACTTGCTAGGCAGGCACTTGTGCCCCTGAGCTATCTTTCCAGGCCCTCCTATTAAAAATACTACAGAAAACGAAAAAGACAGAAGAGGAAAGTTGGTGAATTTATGGTAGAAATGAACTTCTGCCATTTCTTTGCTGTTATTCCTTGCTCAAGATTTCCCCTCTTCCCAGCAAGAATGCTTCTATCTCTCCAGCTTGGAATGCTGCTTTTTTTTTCTTTTTCCTAATTTTTATGACTGGAACAATTGCTACTACGATTCATCCTAGAAGAGCCAACTGGCCTACAGTTTCTTTCTCCTTCCCTGTTGCACATCTGTATTTCACCTGGATTATCCATGTAAAGTATCTTGGCAAGCGCAGTGACTGCCAGCAACCTCAGGACCCCAGCACATCAGGAGAAAAGTTGACCCACCCTACAGCCTTGCGGCATCTGCAGGGCCAAGCACTCTCCGGGAAGCTGGGTGCCGAGCTCTGGGACCCACGCCTTGCCCCATGATCTTCATTACCTGATCGAATTTCTAACACAGCCAAGAGGTCCCCAAGACCAGTGACATCCTCAACAGCAGTTGCATGTGTAGAATTTCTGTTAACTGTGCTGCATTGTTCTCTCCTGCCAGCCAGGTGGTTTATGACTGGGTTCATGGCTTTTCTCTTCATCTTTAGGAATGCTACTCTGTGGCTCTTTGGCCAGTCAGTGGCTTCCTCTCTCCATTTCTTTCTGATATGTACACCTGGAGTGCTGTGCTTTAACTATGACTTGCAATTAAATTCTCCTAGGGACAGTTTTTTTTTTTTTTTTAAAGACAGACAAAAGCAGGGAAAACAGAAAAAAACCCATACAACCCAAGCAAAAGTCCTCTAACAATGACAGTCCTCAACCAATTACTATTCCCCTTTGCACTCATATGTAGCTGCTTGTGTAGCCCTGGTGGACCTACAGGTCTCCTCTCACCAGGGGGCTGGCCACTTCTACCTCTGGGCACACAGCTTCAGGAGGGACACACATGGAGCAGCAAGGGGGACACGGCGACCCCTGCCTGGCCAGCCACATCGGCTGATCAGTCCTGGTGATCAACAGGGTGACAGATGTCACAGCCAGGTCACCATCACATCTTGTGCTTTATAATCTTGAGGTTCAAGATCTGGTAAACTGTGCACTTTGAAAATAATTGACAACCTTATTATTATTATTACTATTAGTTTTACTGACAGAGCTTTGCTAGAAGACCAAGACTAGTTTAGAGAATGGGTTTCAGGAAACACTCTGCATCTTATTTTGAGAAGAAAGGAGAAGGTAAAGAAGCTTTATAGAGGCAATAAGCATAGAGCCAGCATATAGGATGTCTCTATATTATTTTTAAGATGATTGAATATTCATAACTGATATGAATCTGAAAATCTGGTTTTTTCATTTGCTATTTGTCATTTTGGAATGATGCAGGCTCAGTGCCACATGACGCCTGCATACCCAGCCCAGCGGCTCACAGGCAGGAGGACTCTGTGTCCCTCACCAGGAGATTTGACGCTGTCACCTTCCCCATGTCACCTTCCCCGTGGATGCTGAGATTCTTTCATTCCTGCGGTCGAGCAAGCGCTTTCCTCCTCTGTTGCTTACGCAGAGCCACTGAACACTGTAATCTCTTTCCATTAATCAGCATCATACCTAGACATATGGTGCCTGAGAAGTGGGAGGGAGTATTGTAGCACACTGTTGGCTTTGACACTTTCAGTAGGAATGTTCATCTTATTTTTTTTTATGCTTTATTTTTTTTTTAAGAATTTTTTATTTTTATTTATTTATTTTTTTCTTGCTTCAGAACCTTTGTTTGTTTATTCACTTATTTTTATGGCCAGCTCAGCCCTCCCCGAAGGTAGTGCTGGCACAGCATGTGGTGCCGGGGATTGAACCGCAGTCCCTGAAGCCACCCAAGCTTTCCCAAGCAGGCGCTTTAGACCACTGAGCCATCCTGCCGGCCCCCGGAATGTTCATCTTAAAAAGCGATAAGCTGAAGTCCGGGGCACTCTCCCTGGAGAATCCACCAGGCGTCCCTGAGCTTGCTTCCCAGCCGGATCCTTCTTTAAGGGAGGCATTTCCCCATGCTTCTGCCCATCACGAATGGCACAGGGGTAACAACAGCTGCCTCAGATGCTGCCAGTCACTGCTCTTCATGCACACTCCTGTTGATAGGAACAGACTGATAGTTCTAGTTGAGCCCCTGCTGATTTAAAAACTGATATTCTGATTGGAGAGATACAGATAATGCTGACTTCTGTTACATTTAGCCACAGTATGATATACTGCTCCTGCGGCAGCGTATTCATTCTTTCTTTTGAATTATATAGTATTTTCTTAAGTGGTTTACTATTACTCTGGGATAGCATTCCAGACATTGCTGACAGAATAGAATGTTGGTGAGACAGATGCAACGTAAGTTTTAGTGATACTCAACAGACAATTTCTTGCTATAGAGTTCTTAGGTAAAAGAACTTTTGAATCATACCCAAGGCAAACCCTTCTGGCTCTAAGAACGGAGGGGCATGGGCAGCAGCCCAGGGCCTGGATGTGCAGAGATCATTATCCTGATCGCTGTGAGCCTGTAGGCACTGTACTTGCCCTTTTGTCCTAGTCAAGGGTGCAAGGTGGGGAAACAGACAGCAGTGGGGGCCTAAGGAGGTACTCTTAAAATAACGAATGCCTTGCAGGGTAGGCCTGGTTAGGTGGGAGTGAAGTGTGTTGTTCTCTCCCCTTGTGAATAAAGACCCTCAATGACTGCCCGGAATCTGACACCTCTATTTGTGATGTAAAGGTACCCGAAGTGCAACTCCAACTGTTTGTTTGACTTTCCCTTTCCTGGAGTGTTGTAATTTACTTAAAAATGCTTAATTACAATGCATGAAACGCAGAGCTAGATTGGTGAGATGAGCTTTAGGAGGCTTAGATTCAATAGCCTCCAACATCACAAGCTTCACTGGTGGCACACTGCAATTGCAGAACATTTGACTGTGTATGTATCTGCTTCTTCTTAGTCCAAAGAGAAGTATATTCGTTTCCTTTTTTTTTTTTTTT